>CANNZZ010000007.1:0-34620 GCA_947561695.1 Tyria jacobaeae
CACCAGTCCCGACAGGTGAGCAAAGAGTTGAATCGCTAATAAGTGAAACTAATTAGCGCTAAACAATGGAATAACGAATTTTATCAAAAAATAAGGTTTTTAAGGAAAATCCAATGTTATGGAATGAATTTATTTTGTACCTAGACGGTATAGAACGCGTCTAGGGGTTGAGAGAGCCACGGTAAGGTGGTCGGAAGCGAAAACGGCGTAGAATTACGAGGTTTTATCACAAAGTATCTTCTAATGTATGGCGGTTTTGTTCCCTACATGTAAACTTTCGGTAAGTATGAAAATCAACGAAACGACAATTTCTCACGTTTCGTGAGAGATAGCCGCACGTGAGTGGTGTCCGTTAGAAGCGCCTCGGCGAGAGCTATCCAACAGTGTAAATATGAAAGGTAAGTGTAGTATAATTTTTTAAAGTTATGGTCTAAAAACAGGTTTTTCAGTACAAAATTAACAACTATTTATGCAGAATTACAATTTCCGTGCCTAAACTGGTGGATTCTAGGCGCACAAAGCGATCTAGACACCAGTCCCGACAGGTGAGCAAAGTTGAATCGCTAATAAGTGAAACTAATTAGCGCTAAACAATGGAATAACGAATTTTATCAAAAAATAAGGTTTTTAAGGAAAATCCAATGTTATGGAATGAATTTATTTTGTACCTAGACGGTATAGAACGCGTCTAGGGGTTGGAGAGAGCCACGGTAAGGTGGTCGGAAGCGAAAACGGCGTAGAATTACGAGGTTTTATCACAAAGTATCTTCTAATGTATGGCGGTTTTGTTCCCTACAGGTAAACTTTCGGTAAGTATGAAAATCAACGAAACGACAATTTCTCACGTTTCGTGAGAGATAGCCGCACGTGAGTGGTGTCGTTAGAAGCGCCTCGGCGAGAGCTATCCAACAGTGTAAATATGAAAGGTAAGTGTAGTATAATTTTTTAAAGTTATGGTCTAAAAACAGGTTTTTCAGTACAAAATTAACAACTATTTATGCAGAATTACAATTTCCGTGCCTAAACTGGTGGATTCTAGGCGCACAAAGCGATCTAGACACCAGTCCCGACAGGTGAGCAAAGTTGAATCGCTAATAAGTGAAACTAATTAGCGCTAAACAATGGAATAACGAATTTTATCAAAAAATAAGGTTTTTAAGGAAAATCCAATGTTATGGAATGAATTTATTTTGTACCTAGACGGTATAGAACGCGTCTAGGGGTTGGAGAGAGCCACGGTAAGGTGGTCGGAAGCGAAAACGGCGTAGAATTACGAGGTTTTATCACAAAGTATCTTCTAATGTATGGCGGTTTTGTTCCCTACAGGTAAACTTTCGGTAAGTATGAAAATCAACGAAACGACAATTTCTCACGTTTCGTGAGAGATAGCCGCACGTGAGTGGTGTCGTTAGAAGCGCCTCGGCGAGAGCTATCCAACAGTGTAAATATGAAAGGTAAGTGTAGTATAATTTTTTAAAGTTATGGTCTAAAAACAGGTTTTTCAGTACAAAATTAACAACTATTTATGCAGAATTACAATTTCCGTGCCTAAACTGGTGGATTCTAGGCGCACAAAGCGATCTAGACACCAGTCCCGACAGGTGAGCAAAGTTGAATCGCTAATAAGTGAAACTAATTAGCGCTAAACAATGGAATAACGAATTTTATCAAAAAATAAGGTTTTTAAGGAAAATCCAATGTTATGGAATGAATTTATTTTGTACCTAGACGGTATAGAACGCGTCTAGGGGTTGGAGAGAGCCACGGTAAGGTGGTCGGAAGCGAAAACGGCGTAGAATTACGAGGTTTTATCACAAAGTATCTTCTAATGTATGGCGGTTTTGTTCCCTACAGGTAAACTTTCGGTAAGTATGAAAATCAACGAAACGACAATTTCTCACGTTTCGTGAGAGATAGCCGCACGTGAGTGGTGTCGTTAGAAGCGCCTCGGCGAGAGCTATCCAACAGTGTAAATATGAAAGGTAAGTGTAGTATAATTTTTTAAAGTTATGGTCTAAAAACAGGTTTTTCAGTACAAAATTAACAACTATTTATGCAGAATTACAATTTCCGTGCCTAAACTGGTGGATTCTAGGCGCACAAAGCGATCTAGACACCAGTCCCGACAGGTGAGCAAAGTTGAATCGCTAATAAGTGAAACTAATTAGCGCTAAACAATGGAATAACGAATTTTATCAAAAAATAAGGTTTTTAAGGAAAATCCAATGTTATGGAATGAATTTATTTTGTACCTAGACGGTATAGAACGCGTCTAGGGGTTGGAGAGAGCCACGGTAAGGTGGTCGGAAGCGAAAACGGCGTAGAATTACGAGGTTTTATCACAAAGTATCTTCTAATGTATGGCGGTTTTGTTCCCTACAGGTAAACTTTCGGTAAGTATGAAAATCAACGAAACGACAATTTCTCACGTTTCGTGAGAGATAGCCGCACGTGAGTGGTGTCGTTAGAAGCGCCTCGGCGAGAGCTATCCAACAGTGTAAATATGAAAGGTAAGTGTAGTATAATTTTTTAAAGTTATGGTCTAAAAACAGGTTTTTCAGTACAAAATTAACAACTATTTATGCAGAATTACAATTTCCGTGCCTAAACTGGTGGATTCTAGGCGCACAAAGCGATCTAGACACCAGTCCCGACAGGTGAGCAAAGTTGAATCGCTAATAAGTGAAACTAATTAGCGCTAAACAATGGAATAACGAATTTTATCAAAAAATAAGGTTTTTAAGGAAAATCCAATGTTATGGAATGAATTTATTTTGTACCTAGACGGTATAGAACGCGTCTAGGGGTTGGAGAGAGCCACGGTAAGGTGGTCGGAAGCGAAAACGGCGTAGAATTACGAGGTTTTATCACAAAGTATCTTCTAATGTATGGCGGTTTTGTTCCCTACAGGTAAACTTTCGGTAAGTATGAAAATCAACGAAACGACAATTTCTCACGTTTCGTGAGAGATAGCCGCACGTGAGTGGTGTCGTTAGAAGCGCCTCGGCGAGAGCTATCCAACAGTGTAAATATGAAAGGTAAGTGTAGTATAATTTTTTAAAGTTATGGTCTAAAAACAGGTTTTTCAGTACAAAATTAACAACTATTTATGCAGAATTACAATTTCCGTGCCTAAACTGGTGGATTCTAGGCGCACAAAGCGATCTAGACACCAGTCCCGACAGGTGAGCAAAGTTGAATCGCTAATAAGTGAAACTAATTAGCGCTAAACAATGGAATAACGAATTTTATCAAAAAATAAGGTTTTTAAGGAAAATCCAATGTTATGGAATGAATTTATTTTGTACCTAGACGGTATA
Organism: Tyria jacobaeae; assembly: GCA_947561695.1. Taxonomy (NCBI): domain Eukaryota; kingdom Metazoa; phylum Arthropoda; class Insecta; order Lepidoptera; family Erebidae; genus Tyria; species Tyria jacobaeae. The sequence continues at coordinate 3,321 of CANNZZ010000007.1, forward strand.
GAACGCGTCTAGGGGTTGGAGAGAGCCACGGTAAGGTGGTCGGAAGCGAAAACGGCGTAGAATTACGAGGTTTTATCACAAAGTATCTTCTAATGTATGGCGGTTTTGTTCCCTACAGGTAAACTTTCGGTAAGTATGAAAATCAACGAAACGACAATTTCTCACGTTTCGTGAGAGATAGCCGCACGTGAGTGGTGTCGTTAGAAGCGCCTCGGCGAGAGCTATCCAACAGTGTAAATATGAAAGGTAAGTGTAGTATAATTTTTTAAAGTTATGGTCTAAAAACAGGTTTTTCAGTACAAAATTAACAACTATTTATGCAGAATTACAATTTCCGTGCCTAAACTGGTGGATTCTAGGCGCACAAAGCGATCTAGACACCAGTCCCGACAGGTGAGCAAAGTTGAATCGCTAATAAGTGAAACTAATTAGCGCTAAACAATGGAATAACGAATTTTATCAAAAAATAAGGTTTTTAAGGAAAATCCAATGTTATGGAATGAATTTATTTTGTACCTAGACGGTATAGAACGCGTCTAGGGGTTGGAGAGAGCCACGGTAAGGTGGTCGGAAGCGAAAACGGCGTAGAATTACGAGGTTTTATCACAAAGTATCTTCTAATGTATGGCGGTTTTGTTCCCTACAGGTAAACTTTCGGTAAGTATGAAAATCAACGAAACGACAATTTCTCACGTTTCGTGAGAGATAGCCGCACGTGAGTGGTGTCGTTAGAAGCGCCTCGGCGAGAGCTATCCAACAGTGTAAATATGAAAGGTAAGTGTAGTATAATTTTTTAAAGTTATGGTCTAAAAACAGGTTTTTCAGTACAAAATTAACAACTATTTATGCAGAATTACAATTTCCGTGCCTAAACTGGTGGATTCTAGGCGCACAAAGCGATCTAGACACCAGTCCCGACAGGTGAGCAAAGTTGAATCGCTAATAAGTGAAACTAATTAGCGCTAAACAATGGAATAACGAATTTTATCAAAAAATAAGGTTTTTAAGGAAAATCCAATGTTATGGAATGAATTTATTTTGTACCTAGACGGTATAGAACGCGTCTAGGGGTTGGAGAGAGCCACGGTAAGGTGGTCGGAAGCGAAAACGGCGTAGAATTACGAGGTTTTATCACAAAGTATCTTCTAATGTATGGCGGTTTTGTTCCCTACAGGTAAACTTTCGGTAAGTATGAAAATCAACGAAACGACAATTTCTCACGTTTCGTGAGAGATAGCCGCACGTGAGTGGTGTCGTTAGAAGCGCCTCGGCGAGAGCTATCCAACAGTGTAAATATGAAAGGTAAGTGTAGTATAATTTTTTAAAGTTATGGTCTAAAAACAGGTTTTTCAGTACAAAATTAACAACTATTTATGCAGAATTACAATTTCCGTGCCTAAACTGGTGGATTCTAGGCGCACAAAGCGATCTAGACACCAGTCCCGACAGGTGAGCAAAGTTGAATCGCTAATAAGTGAAACTAATTAGCGCTAAACAATGGAATAACGAATTTTATCAAAAAATAAGGTTTTTAAGGAAAATCCAATGTTATGGAATGAATTTATTTTGTACCTAGACGGTATAGAACGCGTCTAGGGGTTGGAGAGAGCCACGGTAAGGTGGTCGGAAGCGAAAACGGCGTAGAATTACGAGGTTTTATCACAAAGTATCTTCTAATGTATGGCGGTTTTGTTCCCTACAGGTAAACTTTCGGTAAGTATGAAAATCAACGAAACGACAATTTCTCACGTTTCGTGAGAGATAGCCGCACGTGAGTGGTGTCGTTAGAAGCGCCTCGGCGAGAGCTATCCAACAGTGTAAATATGAAAGGTAAGTGTAGTATAATTTTTTAAAGTTATGGTCTAAAAACAGGTTTTTCAGTACAAAATTAACAACTATTTATGCAGAATTACAATTTCCGTGCCTAAACTGGTGGATTCTAGGCGCACAAAGCGATCTAGACACCAGTCCCGACAGGTGAGCAAAGTTGAATCGCTAATAAGTGAAACTAATTAGCGCTAAACAATGGAATAACGAATTTTATCAAAAAATAAGGTTTTTAAGGAAAATCCAATGTTATGGAATGAATTTATTTTGTACCTAGACGGTATAGAACGCGTCTAGGGGTTGGAGAGAGCCACGGTAAGGTGGTCGGAAGCGAAAACGGCGTAGAATTACGAGGTTTTATCACAAAGTATCTTCTAATGTATGGCGGTTTTGTTCCCTACAGGTAAACTTTCGGTAAGTATGAAAATCAACGAAACGACAATTTCTCACGTTTCGTGAGAGATAGCCGCACGTGAGTGGTGTCGTTAGAAGCGCCTCGGCGAGAGCTATCCAACAGTGTAAATATGAAAGGTAAGTGTAGTATAATTTTTTAAAGTTATGGTCTAAAAACAGGTTTTTCAGTACAAAATTAACAACTATTTATGCAGAATTACAATTTCCGTGCCTAAACTGGTGGATTCTAGGCGCACAAAGCGATCTAGACACCAGTCCCGACAGGTGAGCAAAGTTGAATCGCTAATAAGTGAAACTAATTAGCGCTAAACAATGGAATAACGAATTTTATCAAAAAATAAGGTTTTTAAGGAAAATCCAATGTTATGGAATGAATTTATTTTGTACCTAGACGGTATAGAACGCGTCTAGGGGTTGGAGAGAGCCACGGTAAGGTGGTCGGAAGCGAAAACGGCGTAGAATTACGAGGTTTTATCACAAAGTATCTTCTAATGTATGGCGGTTTTGTTCCCTACAGGTAAACTTTCGGTAAGTATGAAAATCAACGAAACGACAATTTCTCACGTTTCGTGAGAGATAGCCGCACGTGAGTGGTGTCGTTAGAAGCGCCTCGGCGAGAGCTATCCAACAGTGTAAATATGAAAGGTAAGTGTAGTATAATTTTTTAAAGTTATGGTCTAAAAACAGGTTTTTCAGTACAAAATTAACAACTATTTATGCAGAATTACAATTTCCGTGCCTAAACTGGTGGATTCTAGGCGCACAAAGCGATCTAGACACCAGTCCCGACAGGTGAGCAAAGTTGAATCGCTAATAAGTGAAACTAATTAGCGCTAAACAATGGAATAACGAATTTTATCAAAAAATAAGGTTTTTAAGGAAAATCCAATGTTATGGAATGAATTTATTTTGTACCTAGACGGTATAGAACGCGTCTAGGGGTTGGAGAGAGCCACGGTAAGGTGGTCGGAAGCGAAAACGGCGTAGAATTACGAGGTTTTATCACAAAGTATCTTCTAATGTATGGCGGTTTTGTTCCCTACAGGTAAACTTTCGGTAAGTATGAAAATCAACGAAACGACAATTTCTCACGTTTCGTGAGAGATAGCCGCACGTGAGTGGTGTCGTTAGAAGCGCCTCGGCGAGAGCTATCCAACAGTGTAAATATGAAAGGTAAGTGTAGTATAATTTTTTAAAGTTATGGTCTAAAAACAGGTTTTTCAGTACAAAATTAACAACTATTTATGCAGAATTACAATTTCCGTGCCTAAACTGGTGGATTCTAGGCGCACAAAGCGATCTAGACACCAGTCCCGACAGGTGAGCAAAGTTGAATCGCTAATAAGTGAAACTAATTAGCGCTAAACAATGGAATAACGAATTTTATCAAAAAATAAGGTTTTTAAGGAAAATCCAATGTTATGGAATGAATTTATTTTGTACCTAGACGGTATAGAACGCGTCTAGGGGTTGGAGAGAGCCACGGTAAGGTGGTCGGAAGCGAAAACGGCGTAGAATTACGAGGTTTTATCACAAAGTATCTTCTAATGTATGGCGGTTTTGTTCCCTACAGGTAAACTTTCGGTAAGTATGAAAATCAACGAAACGACAATTTCTCACGTTTCGTGAGAGATAGCCGCACGTGAGTGGTGTCGTTAGAAGCGCCTCGGCGAGAGCTATCCAACAGTGTAAATATGAAAGGTAAGTGTAGTATAATTTTTTAAAGTTATGGTCTAAAAACAGGTTTTTCAGTACAAAATTAACAACTATTTATGCAGAATTACAATTTCCGTGCCTAAACTGGTGGATTCTAGGCGCACAAAGCGATCTAGACACCAGTCCCGACAGGTGAGCAAAGTTGAATCGCTAATAAGTGAAACTAATTAGCGCTAAACAATGGAATAACGAATTTTATCAAAAAATAAGGTTTTTAAGGAAAATCCAATGTTATGGAATGAATTTATTTTGTACCTAGACGGTATAGAACGCGTCTAGGGGTTGGAGAGAGCCACGGTAAGGTGGTCGGAAGCGAAAACGGCGTAGAATTACGAGGTTTTATCACAAAGTATCTTCTAATGTATGGCGGTTTTGTTCCCTACAGGTAAACTTTCGGTAAGTATGAAAATCAACGAAACGACAATTTCTCACGTTTCGTGAGAGATAGCCGCACGTGAGTGGTGTCGTTAGAAGCGCCTCGGCGAGAGCTATCCAACAGTGTAAATATGAAAGGTAAGTGTAGTATAATTTTTTAAAGTTATGGTCTAAAAACAGGTTTTTCAGTACAAAATTAACAACTATTTATGCAGAATTACAATTTCCGTGCCTAAACTGGTGGATTCTAGGCGCACAAAGCGATCTAGACACCAGTCCCGACAGGTGAGCAAAGTTGAATCGCTAATAAGTGAAACTAATTAGCGCTAAACAATGGAATAACGAATTTTATCAAAAAATAAGGTTTTTAAGGAAAATCCAATGTTATGGAATGAATTTATTTTGTACCTAGACGGTATAGAACGCGTCTAGGGGTTGGAGAGAGCCACGGTAAGGTGGTCGGAAGCGAAAACGGCGTAGAATTACGAGGTTTTATCACAAAGTATCTTCTAATGTATGGCGGTTTTGTTCCCTACAGGTAAACTTTCGGTAAGTATGAAAATCAACGAAACGACAATTTCTCACGTTTCGTGAGAGATAGCCGCACGTGAGTGGTGTCGTTAGAAGCGCCTCGGCGAGAGCTATCCAACAGTGTAAATATGAAAGGTAAGTGTAGTATAATTTTTTAAAGTTATGGTCTAAAAACAGGTTTTTCAGTACAAAATTAACAACTATTTATGCAGAATTACAATTTCCGTGCCTAAACTGGTGGATTCTAGGCGCACAAAGCGATCTAGACACCAGTCCCGACAGGTGAGCAAAGTTGAATCGCTAATAAGTGAAACTAATTAGCGCTAAACAATGGAATAACGAATTTTATCAAAAAATAAGGTTTTTAAGGAAAATCCAATGTTATGGAATGAATTTATTTTGTACCTAGACGGTATAGAACGCGTCTAGGGGTTGGAGAGAGCCACGGTAAGGTGGTCGGAAGCGAAAACGGCGTAGAATTACGAGGTTTTATCACAAAGTATCTTCTAATGTATGGCGGTTTTGTTCCCTACAGGTAAACTTTCGGTAAGTATGAAAATCAACGAAACGACAATTTCTCACGTTTCGTGAGAGATAGCCGCACGTGAGTGGTGTCGTTAGAAGCGCCTCGGCGAGAGCTATCCAACAGTGTAAATATGAAAGGTAAGTGTAGTATAATTTTTTAAAGTTATGGTCTAAAAACAGGTTTTTCAGTACAAAATTAACAACTATTTATGCAGAATTACAATTTCCGTGCCTAAACTGGTGGATTCTAGGCGCACAAAGCGATCTAGACACCAGTCCCGACAGGTGAGCAAAGTTGAATCGCTAATAAGTGAAACTAATTAGCGCTAAACAATGGAATAACGAATTTTATCAAAAAATAAGGTTTTTAAGGAAAATCCAATGTTATGGAATGAATTTATTTTGTACCTAGACGGTATAGAACGCGTCTAGGGGTTGGAGAGAGCCACGGTAAGGTGGTCGGAAGCGAAAACGGCGTAGAATTACGAGGTTTTATCACAAAGTATCTTCTAATGTATGGCGGTTTTGTTCCCTACAGGTAAACTTTCGGTAAGTATGAAAATCAACGAAACGACAATTTCTCACGTTTCGTGAGAGATAGCCGCACGTGAGTGGTGTCGTTAGAAGCGCCTCGGCGAGAGCTATCCAACAGTGTAAATATGAAAGGTAAGTGTAGTATAATTTTTTAAAGTTATGGTCTAAAAACAGGTTTTTCAGTACAAAATTAACAACTATTTATGCAGAATTACAATTTCCGTGCCTAAACTGGTGGATTCTAGGCGCACAAAGCGATCTAGACACCAGTCCCGACAGGTGAGCAAAGTTGAATCGCTAATAAGTGAAACTAATTAGCGCTAAACAATGGAATAACGAATTTTATCAAAAAATAAGGTTTTTAAGGAAAATCCAATGTTATGGAATGAATTTATTTTGTACCTAGACGGTATAGAACGCGTCTAGGGGTTGGAGAGAGCCACGGTAAGGTGGTCGGAAGCGAAAACGGCGTAGAATTACGAGGTTTTATCACAAAGTATCTTCTAATGTATGGCGGTTTTGTTCCCTACAGGTAAACTTTCGGTAAGTATGAAAATCAACGAAACGACAATTTCTCACGTTTCGTGAGAGATAGCCGCACGTGAGTGGTGTCGTTAGAAGCGCCTCGGCGAGAGCTATCCAACAGTGTAAATATGAAAGGTAAGTGTAGTATAATTTTTTAAAGTTATGGTCTAAAAACAGGTTTTTCAGTACAAAATTAACAACTATTTATGCAGAATTACAATTTCCGTGCCTAAACTGGTGGATTCTAGGCGCACAAAGCGATCTAGACACCAGTCCCGACAGGTGAGCAAAGTTGAATCGCTAATAAGTGAAACTAATTAGCGCTAAACAATGGAATAACGAATTTTATCAAAAAATAAGGTTTTTAAGGAAAATCCAATGTTATGGAATGAATTTATTTTGTACCTAGACGGTATAGAACGCGTCTAGGGGTTGGAGAGAGCCACGGTAAGGTGGTCGGAAGCGAAAACGGCGTAGAATTACGAGGTTTTATCACAAAGTATCTTCTAATGTATGGCGGTTTTGTTCCCTACAGGTAAACTTTCGGTAAGTATGAAAATCAACGAAACGACAATTTCTCACGTTTCGTGAGAGATAGCCGCACGTGAGTGGTGTCGTTAGAAGCGCCTCGGCGAGAGCTATCCAACAGTGTAAATATGAAAGGTAAGTGTAGTATAATTTTTTAAAGTTATGGTCTAAAAACAGGTTTTTCAGTACAAAATTAACAACTATTTATGCAGAATTACAATTTCCGTGCCTAAACTGGTGGATTCTAGGCGCACAAAGCGATCTAGACACCAGTCCCGACAGGTGAGCAAAGTTGAATCGCTAATAAGTGAAACTAATTAGCGCTAAACAATGGAATAACGAATTTTATCAAAAAATAAGGTTTTTAAGGAAAATCCAATGTTATGGAATGAATTTATTTTGTACCTAGACGGTATAGAACGCGTCTAGGGGTTGGAGAGAGCCACGGTAAGGTGGTCGGAAGCGAAAACGGCGTAGAATTACGAGGTTTTATCACAAAGTATCTTCTAATGTATGGCGGTTTTGTTCCCTACAGGTAAACTTTCGGTAAGTATGAAAATCAACGAAACGACAATTTCTCACGTTTCGTGAGAGATAGCCGCACGTGAGTGGTGTCGTTAGAAGCGCCTCGGCGAGAGCTATCCAACAGTGTAAATATGAAAGGTAAGTGTAGTATAATTTTTTAAAGTTATGGTCTAAAAACAGGTTTTTCAGTACAAAATTAACAACTATTTATGCAGAATTACAATTTCCGTGCCTAAACTGGTGGATTCTAGGCGCACAAAGCGATCTAGACACCAGTCCCGACAGGTGAGCAAAGTTGAATCGCTAATAAGTGAAACTAATTAGCGCTAAACAATGGAATAACGAATTTTATCAAAAAATAAGGTTTTTAAGGAAAATCCAATGTTATGGAATGAATTTATTTTGTACCTAGACGGTATAGAACGCGTCTAGGGGTTGGAGAGAGCCACGGTAAGGTGGTCGGAAGCGAAAACGGCGTAGAATTACGAGGTTTTATCACAAAGTATCTTCTAATGTATGGCGGTTTTGTTCCCTACAGGTAAACTTTCGGTAAGTATGAAAATCAACGAAACGACAATTTCTCACGTTTCGTGAGAGATAGCCGCACGTGAGTGGTGTCGTTAGAAGCGCCTCGGCGAGAGCTATCCAACAGTGTAAATATGAAAGGTAAGTGTAGTATAATTTTTTAAAGTTATGGTCTAAAAACAGGTTTTTCAGTACAAAATTAACAACTATTTATGCAGAATTACAATTTCCGTGCCTAAACTGGTGGATTCTAGGCGCACAAAGCGATCTAGACACCAGTCCCGACAGGTGAGCAAAGTTGAATCGCTAATAAGTGAAACTAATTAGCGCTAAACAATGGAATAACGAATTTTATCAAAAAATAAGGTTTTTAAGGAAAATCCAATGTTATGGAATGAATTTATTTTGTACCTAGACGGTATAGAACGCGTCTAGGGGTTGGAGAGAGCCACGGTAAGGTGGTCGGAAGCGAAAACGGCGTAGAATTACGAGGTTTTATCACAAAGTATCTTCTAATGTATGGCGGTTTTGTTCCCTACAGGTAAACTTTCGGTAAGTATGAAAATCAACGAAACGACAATTTCTCACGTTTCGTGAGAGATAGCCGCACGTGAGTGGTGTCGTTAGAAGCGCCTCGGCGAGAGCTATCCAACAGTGTAAATATGAAAGGTAAGTGTAGTATAATTTTTTAAAGTTATGGTCTAAAAACAGGTTTTTCAGTACAAAATTAACAACTATTTATGCAGAATTACAATTTCCGTGCCTAAACTGGTGGATTCTAGGCGCACAAAGCGATCTAGACACCAGTCCCGACAGGTGAGCAAAGTTGAATCGCTAATAAGTGAAACTAATTAGCGCTAAACAATGGAATAACGAATTTTATCAAAAAATAAGGTTTTTAAGGAAAATCCAATGTTATGGAATGAATTTATTTTGTACCTAGACGGTATAGAACGCGTCTAGGGGTTGGAGAGAGCCACGGTAAGGTGGTCGGAAGCGAAAACGGCGTAGAATTACGAGGTTTTATCACAAAGTATCTTCTAATGTATGGCGGTTTTGTTCCCTACAGGTAAACTTTCGGTAAGTATGAAAATCAACGAAACGACAATTTCTCACGTTTCGTGAGAGATAGCCGCACGTGAGTGGTGTCGTTAGAAGCGCCTCGGCGAGAGCTATCCAACAGTGTAAATATGAAAGGTAAGTGTAGTATAATTTTTTAAAGTTATGGTCTAAAAACAGGTTTTTCAGTACAAAATTAACAACTATTTATGCAGAATTACAATTTCCGTGCCTAAACTGGTGGATTCTAGGCGCACAAAGCGATCTAGACACCAGTCCCGACAGGTGAGCAAAGTTGAATCGCTAATAAGTGAAACTAATTAGCGCTAAACAATGGAATAACGAATTTTATCAAAAAATAAGGTTTTTAAGGAAAATCCAATGTTATGGAATGAATTTATTTTGTACCTAGACGGTATAGAACGCGTCTAGGGGTTGGAGAGAGCCACGGTAAGGTGGTCGGAAGCGAAAACGGCGTAGAATTACGAGGTTTTATCACAAAGTATCTTCTAATGTATGGCGGTTTTGTTCCCTACAGGTAAACTTTCGGTAAGTATGAAAATCAACGAAACGACAATTTCTCACGTTTCGTGAGAGATAGCCGCACGTGAGTGGTGTCGTTAGAAGCGCCTCGGCGAGAGCTATCCAACAGTGTAAATATGAAAGGTAAGTGTAGTATAATTTTTTAAAGTTATGGTCTAAAAACAGGTTTTTCAGTACAAAATTAACAACTATTTATGCAGAATTACAATTTCCGTGCCTAAACTGGTGGATTCTAGGCGCACAAAGCGATCTAGACACCAGTCCCGACAGGTGAGCAAAGTTGAATCGCTAATAAGTGAAACTAATTAGCGCTAAACAATGGAATAACGAATTTTATCAAAAAATAAGGTTTTTAAGGAAAATCCAATGTTATGGAATGAATTTATTTTGTACCTAGACGGTATAGAACGCGTCTAGGGGTTGGAGAGAGCCACGGTAAGGTGGTCGGAAGCGAAAACGGCGTAGAATTACGAGGTTTTATCACAAAGTATCTTCTAATGTATGGCGGTTTTGTTCCCTACAGGTAAACTTTCGGTAAGTATGAAAATCAACGAAACGACAATTTCTCACGTTTCGTGAGAGATAGCCGCACGTGAGTGGTGTCGTTAGAAGCGCCTCGGCGAGAGCTATCCAACAGTGTAAATATGAAAGGTAAGTGTAGTATAATTTTTTAAAGTTATGGTCTAAAAACAGGTTTTTCAGTACAAAATTAACAACTATTTATGCAGAATTACAATTTCCGTGCCTAAACTGGTGGATTCTAGGCGCACAAAGCGATCTAGACACCAGTCCCGACAGGTGAGCAAAGTTGAATCGCTAATAAGTGAAACTAATTAGCGCTAAACAATGGAATAACGAATTTTATCAAAAAATAAGGTTTTTAAGGAAAATCCAATGTTATGGAATGAATTTATTTTGTACCTAGACGGTATAGAACGCGTCTAGGGGTTGGAGAGAGCCACGGTAAGGTGGTCGGAAGCGAAAACGGCGTAGAATTACGAGGTTTTATCACAAAGTATCTTCTAATGTATGGCGGTTTTGTTCCCTACAGGTAAACTTTCGGTAAGTATGAAAATCAACGAAACGACAATTTCTCACGTTTCGTGAGAGATAGCCGCACGTGAGTGGTGTCGTTAGAAGCGCCTCGGCGAGAGCTATCCAACAGTGTAAATATGAAAGGTAAGTGTAGTATAATTTTTTAAAGTTATGGTCTAAAAACAGGTTTTTCAGTACAAAATTAACAACTATTTATGCAGAATTACAATTTCCGTGCCTAAACTGGTGGATTCTAGGCGCACAAAGCGATCTAGACACCAGTCCCGACAGGTGAGCAAAGTTGAATCGCTAATAAGTGAAACTAATTAGCGCTAAACAATGGAATAACGAATTTTATCAAAAAATAAGGTTTTTAAGGAAAATCCAATGTTATGGAATGAATTTATTTTGTACCTAGACGGTATAGAACGCGTCTAGGGGTTGGAGAGAGCCACGGTAAGGTGGTCGGAAGCGAAAACGGCGTAGAATTACGAGGTTTTATCACAAAGTATCTTCTAATGTATGGCGGTTTTGTTCCCTACAGGTAAACTTTCGGTAAGTATGAAAATCAACGAAACGACAATTTCTCACGTTTCGTGAGAGATAGCCGCACGTGAGTGGTGTCGTTAGAAGCGCCTCGGCGAGAGCTATCCAACAGTGTAAATATGAAAGGTAAGTGTAGTATAATTTTTTAAAGTTATGGTCTAAAAACAGGTTTTTCAGTACAAAATTAACAACTATTTATGCAGAATTACAATTTCCGTGCCTAAACTGGTGGATTCTAGGCGCACAAAGCGATCTAGACACCAGTCCCGACAGGTGAGCAAAGTTGAATCGCTAATAAGTGAAACTAATTAGCGCTAAACAATGGAATAACGAATTTTATCAAAAAATAAGGTTTTTAAGGAAAATCCAATGTTATGGAATGAATTTATTTTGTACCTAGACGGTATAGAACGCGTCTAGGGGTTGGAGAGAGCCACGGTAAGGTGGTCGGAAGCGAAAACGGCGTAGAATTACGAGGTTTTATCACAAAGTATCTTCTAATGTATGGCGGTTTTGTTCCCTACAGGTAAACTTTCGGTAAGTATGAAAATCAACGAAACGACAATTTCTCACGTTTCGTGAGAGATAGCCGCACGTGAGTGGTGTCGTTAGAAGCGCCTCGGCGAGAGCTATCCAACAGTGTAAATATGAAAGGTAAGTGTAGTATAATTTTTTAAAGTTATGGTCTAAAAACAGGTTTTTCAGTACAAAATTAACAACTATTTATGCAGAATTACAATTTCCGTGCCTAAACTGGTGGATTCTAGGCGCACAAAGCGATCTAGACACCAGTCCCGACAGGTGAGCAAAGTTGAATCGCTAATAAGTGAAACTAATTAGCGCTAAACAATGGAATAACGAATTTTATCAAAAAATAAGGTTTTTAAGGAAAATCCAATGTTATGGAATGAATTTATTTTGTACCTAGACGGTATAGAACGCGTCTAGGGGTTGGAGAGAGCCACGGTAAGGTGGTCGGAAGCGAAAACGGCGTAGAATTACGAGGTTTTATCACAAAGTATCTTCTAATGTATGGCGGTTTTGTTCCCTACAGGTAAACTTTCGGTAAGTATGAAAATCAACGAAACGACAATTTCTCACGTTTCGTGAGAGATAGCCGCACGTGAGTGGTGTCGTTAGAAGCGCCTCGGCGAGAGCTATCCAACAGTGTAAATATGAAAGGTAAGTGTAGTATAATTTTTTAAAGTTATGGTCTAAAAACAGGTTTTTCAGTACAAAATTAACAACTATTTATGCAGAATTACAATTTCCGTGCCTAAACTGGTGGATTCTAGGCGCACAAAGCGATCTAGACACCAGTCCCGACAGGTGAGCAAAGTTGAATCGCTAATAAGTGAAACTAATTAGCGCTAAACAATGGAATAACGAATTTTATCAAAAAATAAGGTTTTTAAGGAAAATCCAATGTTATGGAATGAATTTATATTGTACCTAGACGGTATAGAACGCGTCTAGGGGTTGGAGAGAGCCACGGTAAGGTGGTCGGAAGCGAAAACGGCGTAGAATTACGAGGTTTTATCACAAAGTATCTTCTAATGTATGGCGGTTTTGTTCCCTACAGGTAAACTTTCGGTAAGTATGAAAATCAACGAAACGACAATTTCTCACGTTTCGTGAGAGATAGCCGCACGTGAGTGGTGTCGTTAGAAGCGCCTCGGCGAGAGCTATCCAACAGTGTAAATATGAAAGGTAAGTGTAGTATAATTTTTTAAAGTTATGGTCTAAAAACAGGTTTTTCAGTACAAAATTAACAACTATTTATGCAGAATTACAATTTCCGTGCCTAAACTGGTGGATTCTAGGCGCACAAAGCGATCTAGACACCAGTCCCGACAGGTGAGCAAAGTTGAATCGCTAATAAGTGAAACTAATTAGCGCTAAACAATGGAATAACGAATTTTATCAAAAAATAAGGTTTTTAAGGAAAATCCAATGTTATGGAATGAATTTATTTTGTACCTAGACGGTATAGAACGCGTCTAGGGGTTGGAGAGAGCCACGGTAAGGTGGTCGGAAGCGAAAACGGCGTAGAATTACGAGGTTTTATCACAAAGTATCTTCTAATGTATGGCGGTTTTGTTCCCTACAGGTAAACTTTCGGTAAGTATGAAAATCAACGAAACGACAATTTCTCACGTTTCGTGAGAGATAGCCGCACGTGAGTGGTGTCGTTAGAAGCGCCTCGGCGAGAGCTATCCAACAGTGTAAATATGAAAGGTAAGTGTAGTATAATTTTTTAAAGTTATGGTCTAAAAACAGGTTTTTCAGTACAAAATTAACAACTATTTATGCAGAATTACAATTTCCGTGCCTAAACTGGTGGATTCTAGGCGCACAAAGCGATCTAGACACCAGTCCCGACAGGTGAGCAAAGTTGAATCGCTAATAAGTGAAACTAATTAGCGCTAAACAATGGAATAACGAATTTTATCAAAAAATAAGGTTTTTAAGGAAAATCCAATGTTATGGAATGAATTTATATTGTACCTAGACGGTATAGAACGCGTCTAGGGGTTGGAGAGAGCCACGGTAAGGTGGTCGGAAGCGAAAACGGCGTAGAATTACGAGGTTTTATCACAAAGTATCTTCTAATGTATGGCGGTTTTGTTCCCTACAGGTAAACTTTCGGTAAGTATGAAAATCAACGAAACGACAATTTCTCACGTTTCGTGAGAGATAGCCGCACGTGAGTGGTGTCGTTAGAAGCGCCTCGGCGAGAGCTATCCAACAGTGTAAATATGAAAGGTAAGTGTAGTATAATTTTTTAAAGTTATGGTCTAAAAACAGGTTTTTCAGTACAAAATTAACAACTATTTATGCAGAATTACAATTTCCGTGCCTAAACTGGTGGATTCTAGGCGCACAAAGCGATCTAGACACCAGTCCCGACAGGTGAGCAAAGTTGAATCGCTAATAAGTGAAACTAATTAGCGCTAAACAATGGAATAACGAATTTTATCAAAAAATAAGGTTTTTAAGGAAAATCCAATGTTATGGAATGAATTTATTTTGTACCTAGACGGTATAGAACGCGTCTAGGGGTTGGAGAGAGCCACGGTAAGGTGGTCGGAAGCGAAAACGGCGTAGAATTACGAGGTTTTATCACAAAGTATCTTCTAATGTATGGCGGTTTTGTTCCCTACAGGTAAACTTTCGGTAAGTATGAAAATCAACGAAACGACAATTTCTCACGTTTCGTGAGAGATAGCCGCACGTGAGTGGTGTCGTTAGAAGCGCCTCGGCGAGAGCTATCCAACAGTGTAAATATGAAAGGTAAGTGTAGTATAATTTTTTAAAGTTATGGTCTAAAAACAGGTTTTTCAGTACAAAATTAACAACTATTTATGCAGAATTACAATTTCCGTGCCTAAACTGGTGGATTCTAGGCGCACAAAGCGATCTAGACACCAGTCCCGACAGGTGAGCAAAGTTGAATCGCTAATAAGTGAAACTAATTAGCGCTAAACAATGGAATAACGAATTTTATCAAAAAATAAGGTTTTTAAGGAAAATCCAATGTTATGGAATGAATTTATTTTGTACCTAGACGGTATAGAACGCGTCTAGGGGTTGGAGAGAGCCACGGTAAGGTGGTCGGAAGCGAAAACGGCGTAGAATTACGAGGTTTTATCACAAAGTATCTTCTAATGTATGGCGGTTTTGTTCCCTACAGGTAAACTTTCGGTAAGTATGAAAATCAACGAAACGACAATTTCTCACGTTTCGTGAGAGATAGCCGCACGTGAGTGGTGTCGTTAGAAGCGCCTCGGCGAGAGCTATCCAACAGTGTAAATATGAAAGGTAAGTGTAGTATAATTTTTTAAAGTTATGGTCTAAAAACAGGTTTTTCAGTACAAAATTAACAACTATTTATGCAGAATTACAATTTCCGTGCCTAAACTGGTGGATTCTAGGCGCACAAAGCGATCTAGACACCAGTCCCGACAGGTGAGCAAAGTTGAATCGCTAATAAGTGAAACTAATTAGCGCTAAACAATGGAATAACGAATTTTATCAAAAAATAAGGTTTTTAAGGAAAATCCAATGTTATGGAATGAATTTATATTGTACCTAGACGGTATAGAACGCGTCTAGGGGTTGGAGAGAGCCACGGTAAGGTGGTCGGAAGCGAAAACGGCGTAGAATTACGAGGTTTTATCACAAAGTATCTTCTAATGTATGGCGGTTTTGTTCCCTACAGGTAAACTTTCGGTAAGTATGAAAATCAACGAAACGACAATTTCTCACGTTTCGTGAGAGATAGCCGCACGTGAGTGGTGTCGTTAGAAGCGCCTCGGCGAGAGCTATCCAACAGTGTAAATATGAAAGGTAAGTGTAGTATAATTTTTTAAAGTTATGGTCTAAAAACAGGTTTTTCAGTACAAAATTAACAACTATTTATGCAGAATTACAATTTCCGTGCCTAAACTGGTGGATTCTAGGCGCACAAAGCGATCTAGACACCAGTCCCGACAGGTGAGCAAAGTTGAATCGCTAATAAGTGAAACTAATTAGCGCTAAACAATGGAATAACGAATTTTATCAAAAAATAAGGTTTTTAAGGAAAATCCAATGTTATGGAATGAATTTATTTTGTACCTAGACGGTATAGAACGCGTCTAGGGGTTGGAGAGAGCCACGGTAAGGTGGTCGGAAGCGAAAACGGCGTAGAATTACGAGGTTTTATCACAAAGTATCTTCTAATGTATGGCGGTTTTGTTCCCTACAGGTAAACTTTCGGTAAGTATGAAAATCAACGAAACGACAATTTCTCACGTTTCGTGAGAGATAGCCGCACGTGAGTGGTGTCGTTAGAAGCGCCTCGGCGAGAGCTATCCAACAGTGTAAATATGAAAGGTAAGTGTAGTATAATTTTTTAAAGTTATGGTCTAAAAACAGGTTTTTCAGTACAAAATTAACAACTATTTATGCAGAATTACAATTTCCGTGCCTAAACTGGTGGATTCTAGGCGCACAAAGCGATCTAGACACCAGTCCCGACAGGTGAGCAAAGTTGAATCGCTAATAAGTGAAACTAATTAGCGCTAAACAATGGAATAACGAATTTTATCAAAAAATAAGGTTTTTAAGGAAAATCCAATGTTATGGAATGAATTTATTTTGTACCTAGACGGTATAGAACGCGTCTAGGGGTTGGAGAGAGCCACGGTAAGGTGGTCGGAAGCGAAAACGGCGTAGAATTACGAGGTTTTATCACAAAGTATCTTCTAATGTATGGCGGTTTTGTTCCCTACAGGTAAACTTTCGGTAAGTATGAAAATCAACGAAACGACAATTTCTCACGTTTCGTGAGAGATAGCCGCACGTGAGTGGTGTCGTTAGAAGCGCCTCGGCGAGAGCTATCCAACAGTGTAAATATGAAAGGTAAGTGTAGTATAATTTTTTAAAGTTATGGTCTAAAAACAGGTTTTTCAGTACAAAATTAACAACTATTTATGCAGAATTACAATTTCCGTGCCTAAACTGGTGGATTCTAGGCGCACAAAGCGATCTAGACACCAGTCCCGACAGGTGAGCAAAGTTGAATCGCTAATAAGTGAAACTAATTAGCGCTAAACAATGGAATAACGAATTTTATCAAAAAATAAGGTTTTTAAGGAAAATCCAATGTTATGGAATGAATTTATTTTGTACCTAGACGGTATAGAACGCGTCTAGGGGTTGGAGAGAGCCACGGTAAGGTGGTCGGAAGCGAAAACGGCGTAGAATTACGAGGTTTTATCACAAAGTATCTTCTAATGTATGGCGGTTTTGTTCCCTACAGGTAAACTTTCGGTAAGTATGAAAATCAACGAAACGACAATTTCTCACGTTTCGTGAGAGATAGCCGCACGTGAGTGGTGTCGTTAGAAGCGCCTCGGCGAGAGCTATCCAACAGTGTAAATATGAAAGGTAAGTGTAGTATAATTTTTTAAAGTTATGGTCTAAAAACAGGTTTTTCAGTACAAAATTAACAACTATTTATGCAGAATTACAATTTCCGTGCCTAAACTGGTGGATTCTAGGCGCACAAAGCGATCTAGACACCAGTCCCGACAGGTGAGCAAAGTTGAATCGCTAATAAGTGAAACTAATTAGCGCTAAACAATGGAATAACGAATTTTATCAAAAAATAAGGTTTTTAAGGAAAATCCAATGTTATGGAATGAATTTATTTTGTACCTAGACGGTATAGAACGCGTCTAGGGGTTGGAGAGAGCCACGGTAAGGTGGTCGGAAGCGAAAACGGCGTAGAATTACGAGGTTTTATCACAAAGTATCTTCTAATGTATGGCGGTTTTGTTCCCTACAGGTAAACTTTCGGTAAGTATGAAAATCAACGAAACGACAATTTCTCACGTTTCGTGAGAGATAGCCGCACGTGAGTGGTGTCGTTAGAAGCGCCTCGGCGAGAGCTATCCAACAGTGTAAATATGAAAGGTAAGTGTAGTATAATTTTTTAAAGTTATGGTCTAAAAACAGGTTTTTCAGTCATCATCTGGTATCATCTCACCCCTGTTGAGGGGGGTGGGGAGACTATTTGAAGCACTGGGCTCCTTATAGTGATTTTCCTCGCAGCTCACCACTGTGAGCCGGTCATTGGAGTTAGCTCACCGGCCTCGAGGTTTGCTCGCCGATCGCTCCTCTGTAGAGGGGTCCAGCGAGCCGCCTGCGAGAGGTCGGTGGTTGGCTATCTGCATCCGATGGCAAAGCCAATGCCCCGCTCGAAGGAACTGATATGAGCTCCCGAGCGGGGCGTTTGAGTCGCCTCCGGATGAGTGTTGTGTCGTCTGGATGTGGGAGCGGAGCAATACCTACCAGGTGGGGAAGTTTCGAGCGGTCAGCCCGCTCAAACATCCCCGTGG
This sequence comes from Tyria jacobaeae, assembly GCA_947561695.1. Taxonomy (NCBI): domain Eukaryota; kingdom Metazoa; phylum Arthropoda; class Insecta; order Lepidoptera; family Erebidae; genus Tyria; species Tyria jacobaeae. The sequence continues at coordinate 21,416 of CANNZZ010000007.1, forward strand.
CGAGTCTGCTCACAAACTCCTTTATTGGTTCCCACTTCAGGTCTCGGTGGATTGTTGCATTCCTGAGGTACCTGGGGGCGTCGACCACCATGCGAAGGCAGCTGTTCTCTACAGCCTGCAAACGTTGGCGCGATGTCCCTGCTATCAAGTTGTACCAGGCCGGCCCACCGTAGGTGAGGCGCGACCTGATATATGTTTTGTAAATGCCTAGTTTGGCACTTACTGGTAGTCTGGAGGATAGCAGGGGACGCAGCTTCGTCCGCGCAGCTCTGGCCTTCGCTGTGATGGTCTCGACGTGGTGGTTCATCGACAGTGATCTGTCGATGGTGATTCCCAGGTACTTGACCTTTGGGGACCATGGGATGTCCTCTTCCATCAGACGTAGGTTTGGCGGGTAGTGTGCCATACCGGTTATCATCGCCTGGGTCTTCGACACGTTGCACTTGAGCCTCCATCGCTTCAGCCAGCCCGGAAGGGCTTCGAGTGTGGGGCGCAATTTCCGTGCAGCGTGTGCGGCGTTGCGTGAACTTGACAAGTACGCGGCATCGTCTGCAAACAGTGCCAGCTTGACGTCTCCGACTACAGGGATGTCATCCGTGTAGTGGGCGTACAAGGCCGGTGACAGACAGCTCCCTTGCGGGACTCCGGCACTGATGGTTTTGATTTCCGATGTGGTATCCTCTATAGCCACACGGAAGGTTCTCTGGGTCAGGAACGATGCGATGATCGCGACTACTTTTCGTGGTAGAGACGATGTCGACAGCTTGTGGATGAGACCTTCATGCCACACTCTGTCGAACGCCTTCTCCATGTCGAGCATCACGGTCACCGTGCTCCCGCCCTTGTTCAACCACGTAGCCATCTCGTCTAGGACACGAGTCAGCTGGAGCGTGGTGGAGTGCTCCTGACGAAATCCAAATTGCTCGGGCCTCAGCCGGATGTGGGGTTGAGCCCTTACTAGCAGTAAGCGCTCGAACACCTTGGACGTCGTCGAGAGGAGTGTGATGGGCCGGTAGTTCTCCGGTTTTCTGAGGTCCTTGCCGGGCTTCGGAAGTACGATAACCCGACCCCGCTTCCAGATGTTAGGGAAGTGGCCGGTCCTCAGGATACCGTTGAACAGTTGTGTCAACGCTATGAGTGATTTCAGTGGAAGTCGCTGCAGTGCAGTGTTCGGTATTCCGTCTTCACCAGGTGCTTTCCGTGGGTTGGTTTTCCTGATCATCGTAGCAACCTCGCTCGGTGTTACGAGCAGTTCACCCTCAGACTGGGCGAGGGGCCTCGAGAGGTAGAGATAATTAACAACTATTTATGCAGAATTACAATTTCCGTGCCTAAACTGGTGGATTCTAGGCGCACAAAGCGATCTAGACACCAGTCCCGACAGGTGAGCAAAGTTGAATCGCTAATAAGTGAAACTAATTAGCGCTAAACAATGGAATAACGAATTTTATCAAAAAATAAGGTTTTTAAGGAAAATCCAATGTTATGGAATGAATTTATTTTGTACCTAGACGGTATAGAACGCGTCTAGGGGTTGGAGAGAGCCACGGTAAGGTGGTCGGAAGCGAAAACGGCGTAGAATTACGAGGTTTTATCACAAAGTATCTTCTAATGTATGGCGGTTTTGTTCCCTACAGGTAAACTTTCGGTAAGTATGAAAATCAACGAAACGACAATTTCTCACGTTTCGTGAGAGATAGCCGCACGTGAGTGGTGTCGTTAGAAGCGCCTCGGCGAGAGCTATCCAACAGTGTAAATATGAAAGGTAAGTGTAGTATAATTTTTTAAAGTTATGGTCTAAAAACAGGTTTTTCAGTACAAAATTAACAACTATTTATGCAGAATTACAATTTCCGTGCCTAAACTGGTGGATTCTAGGCGCACAAAGCGATCTAGACACCAGTCCCGACAGGTGAGCAAAGTTGAATCGCTAATAAGTGAAACTAATTAGCGCTAAACAATGGAATAACGAATTTTATCAAAAAATAAGGTTTTTAAGGAAAATCCAATGTTATGGAATGAATTTATTTTGTACCTAGACGGTATAGAACGCGTCTAGGGGTTGGAGAGAGCCACGGTAAGGTGGTCGGAAGCGAAAACGGCGTAGAATTACGAGGTTTTATCACAAAGTATCTTCTAATGTATGGCGGTTTTGTTCCCTACAGGTAAACTTTCGGTAAGTATGAAAATCAACGAAACGACAATTTCTCACGTTTCGTGAGAGATAGCCGCACGTGAGTGGTGTCGTTAGAAGCGCCTCGGCGAGAGCTATCCAACAGTGTAAATATGAAAGGTAAGTGTAGTATAATTTTTTAAAGTTATGGTCTAAAAACAGGTTTTTCAGTACAAAATTAACAACTATTTATGCAGAATTACAATTTCCGTGCCTAAACTGGTGGATTCTAGGCGCACAAAGCGATCTAGACACCAGTCCCGACAGGTGAGCAAAGTTGAATCGCTAATAAGTGAAACTAATTAGCGCTAAACAATGGAATAACGAATTTTATCAAAAAATAAGGTTTTTAAGGAAAATCCAATGTTATGGAATGAATTTATTTTGTACCTAGACGGTATAGAACGCGTCTAGGGGTTGGAGAGAGCCACGGTAAGGTGGTCGGAAGCGAAAACGGCGTAGAATTACGAGGTTTTATCACAAAGTATCTTCTAATGTATGGCGGTTTTGTTCCCTACAGGTAAACTTTCGGTAAGTATGAAAATCAACGAAACGACAATTTCTCACGTTTCGTGAGAGATAGCCGCACGTGAGTGGTGTCGTTAGAAGCGCCTCGGCGAGAGCTATCCAACAGTGTAAATATGAAAGGTAAGTGTAGTATAATTTTTTAAAGTTATGGTCTAAAAACAGGTTTTTCAGTACAAAATTAACAACTATTTATGCAGAATTACAATTTCCGTGCCTAAACTGGTGGATTCTAGGCGCACAAAGCGATCTAGACACCAGTCCCGACAGGTGAGCAAAGTTGAATCGCTAATAAGTGAAACTAATTAGCGCTAAACAATGGAATAACGAATTTTATCAAAAAATAAGGTTTTTAAGGAAAATCCAATGTTATGGAATGAATTTATTTTGTACCTAGACGGTATAGAACGCGTCTAGGGGTTGGAGAGAGCCACGGTAAGGTGGTCGGAAGCGAAAACGGCGTAGAATTACGAGGTTTTATCACAAAGTATCTTCTAATGTATGGCGGTTTTGTTCCCTACAGGTAAACTTTCGGTAAGTATGAAAATCAACGAAACGACAATTTCTCACGTTTCGTGAGAGATAGCCGCACGTGAGTGGTGTCGTTAGAAGCGCCTCGGCGAGAGCTATCCAACAGTGTAAATATGAAAGGTAAGTGTAGTATAATTTTTTAAAGTTATGGTCTAAAAACAGGTTTTTCAGTACAAAATTAACAACTATTTATGCAGAATTACAATTTCCGTGCCTAAACTGGTGGATTCTAGGCGCACAAAGCGATCTAGACACCAGTCCCGACAGGTGAGCAAAGTTGAATCGCTAATAAGTGAAACTAATTAGCGCTAAACAATGGAATAACGAATTTTATCAAAAAATAAGGTTTTTAAGGAAAATCCAATGTTATGGAATGAATTTATTTTGTACCTAGACGGTATAGAACGCGTCTAGGGGTTGGAGAGAGCCACGGTAAGGTGGTCGGAAGCGAAAACGGCGTAGAATTACGAGGTTTTATCACAAAGTATCTTCTAATGTATGGCGGTTTTGTTCCCTACAGGTAAACTTTCGGTAAGTATGAAAATCAACGAAACGACAATTTCTCACGTTTCGTGAGAGATAGCCGCACGTGAGTGGTGTCGTTAGAAGCGCCTCGGCGAGAGCTATCCAACAGTGTAAATATGAAAGGTAAGTGTAGTATAATTTTTTAAAGTTATGGTCTAAAAACAGGTTTTTCAGTACAAAATTAACAACTATTTATGCAGAATTACAATTTCCGTGCCTAAACTGGTGGATTCTAGGCGCACAAAGCGATCTAGACACCAGTCCCGACAGGTGAGCAAAGTTGAATCGCTAATAAGTGAAACTAATTAGCGCTAAACAATGGAATAACGAATTTTATCAAAAAATAAGGTTTTTAAGGAAAATCCAATGTTATGGAATGAATTTATTTTGTACCTAGACGGTATAGAACGCGTCTAGGGGTTGGAGAGAGCCACGGTAAGGTGGTCGGAAGCGAAAACGGCGTAGAATTACGAGGTTTTATCACAAAGTATCTTCTAATGTATGGCGGTTTTGTTCCCTACAGGTAAACTTTCGGTAAGTATGAAAATCAACGAAACGACAATTTCTCACGTTTCGTGAGAGATAGCCGCACGTGAGTGGTGTCGTTAGAAGCGCCTCGGCGAGAGCTATCCAACAGTGTAAATATGAAAGGTAAGTGTAGTATAATTTTTTAAAGTTATGGTCTAAAAACAGGTTTTTCAGTACAAAATTAACAACTATTTATGCAGAATTACAATTTCCGTGCCTAAACTGGTGGATTCTAGGCGCACAAAGCGATCTAGACACCAGTCCCGACAGGTGAGCAAAGTTGAATCGCTAATAAGTGAAACTAATTAGCGCTAAACAATGGAATAACGAATTTTATCAAAAAATAAGGTTTTTAAGGAAAATCCAATGTTATGGAATGAATTTATTTTGTACCTAGACGGTATAGAACGCGTCTAGGGGTTGGAGAGAGCCACGGTAAGGTGGTCGGAAGCGAAAACGGCGTAGAATTACGAGGTTTTATCACAAAGTATCTTCTAATGTATGGCGGTTTTGTTCCCTACAGGTAAACTTTCGGTAAGTATGAAAATCAACGAAACGACAATTTCTCACGTTTCGTGAGAGATAGCCGCACGTGAGTGGTGTCGTTAGAAGCGCCTCGGCGAGAGCTATCCAACAGTGTAAATATGAAAGGTAAGTGTAGTATAATTTTTTAAAGTTATGGTCTAAAAACAGGTTTTTCAGTACAAAATTAACAACTATTTATGCAGAATTACAATTTCCGTGCCTAAACTGGTGGATTCTAGGCGCACAAAGCGATCTAGACACCAGTCCCGACAGGTGAGCAAAGTTGAATCGCTAATAAGTGAAACTAATTAGCGCTAAACAATGGAATAACGAATTTTATCAAAAAATAAGGTTTTTAAGGAAAATCCAATGTTATGGAATGAATTTATTTTGTACCTAGACGGAATAGAACGCGTCTAGGGGTTGGAGAGAGCCACGGTAAGGTGGTCGGAAGCGAAAACGGCGTAGAATTACGAGGTTTTATCACAAAGTATCTTCTAATGTATGGCGGTTTTGTTCCCTACAGGTAAACTTTCGGTAAGTATGAAAATCAACGAAACGACAATTTCTCACGTTTCGTGAGAGATAGCCGCACGTGAGTGGTGTCGTTAGAAGCGCCTCGGCGAGAGCTATCCAACAGTGTAAATATGAAAGGTAAGTGTAGTATAATTTTTTAAAGTTATGGTCTAAAAACAGGTTTTTCAGTACAAAATTAACAACTATTTATGCAGAATTACAATTTCCGTGCCTAAACTGGTGGATTCTAGGCGCACAAAGCGATCTAGACACCAGTCCCGACAGGTGAGCAAAGTTGAATCGCTAATAAGTGAAACTAATTAGCGCTAAACAATGGAATAACGAATTTTATCAAAAAATAAGGTTTTTAAGGAAAATCCAATGTTATGGAATGAATTTATTTTGTACCTAGACGGTATAGAACGCGTCTAGGGGTTGGAGAGAGCCACGGTAAGGTGGTCGGAAGCGAAAACGGCGTAGAATTACGAGGTTTTATCACAAAGTATCTTCTAATGTATGGCGGTTTTGTTCCCTACAGGTAAACTTTCGGTAAGTATGAAAATCAACGAAACGACAATTTCTCACGTTTCGTGAGAGATAGCCGCACGTGAGTGGTGTCGTTAGAAGCGCCTCGGCGAGAGCTATCCAACAGTGTAAATATGAAAGGTAAGTGTAGTATAATTTTTTAAAGTTATGGTCTAAAAACAGGTTTTTCAGTACAAAATTAACAACTATTTATGCAGAATTACAATTTCCGTGCCTAAACTGGTGGATTCTAGGCGCACAAAGCGATCTAGACACCAGTCCCGACAGGTGAGCAAAGTTGAATCGCTAATAAGTGAAACTAATTAGCGCTAAACAATGGAATAACGAATTTTATCAAAAAATAAGGTTTTTAAGGAAAATCCAATGTTATGGAATGAATTTATTTTGTACCTAGACGGTATAGAACGCGTCTAGGGGTTGGAGAGAGCCACGGTAAGGTGGTCGGAAGCGAAAACGGCGTAGAATTACGAGGTTTTATCACAAAGTATCTTCTAATGTATGGCGGTTTTGTTCCCTACAGGTAAACTTTCGGTAAGTATGAAAATCAACGAAACGACAATTTCTCACGTTTCGTGAGAGATAGCCGCACGTGAGTGGTGTCGTTAGAAGCGCCTCGGCGAGAGCTATCCAACAGTGTAAATATGAAAGGTAAGTGTAGTATAATTTTTTAAAGTTATGGTCTAAAAACAGGTTTTTCAGTACAAAATTAACAACTATTTATGCAGAATTACAATTTCCGTGCCTAAACTGGTGGATTCTAGGCGCACAAAGCGATCTAGACACCAGTCCCGACAGGTGAGCAAAGTTGAATCGCTAATAAGTGAAACTAATTAGCGCTAAACAATGGAATAACGAATTTTATCAAAAAATAAGGTTTTTAAGGAAAATCAATGTTATGGAATGAATTTATTTTGTACCTAGACGGTATAGAACGCGTCTAGGGGTTGGAGAGAGCCACGGTAAGGTGGTCGGAAGCGAAAACGGCGTAGAATTACGAGGTTTTATCACAAAGTATCTTCTAATGTATGGCGGTTTTGTTCCCTACAGGTAAACTTTCGGTAAGTATGAAAATCAACGAAACGACAATTTCTCACGTTTCGTGAGAGATAGCCGCACGTGAGTGGTGTCGTTAGAAGCGCCTCGGCGAGAGCTATCCAACAGTGTAAATATGAAAGGTAAGTGTAGTATAATTTTTTAAAGTTATGGTCTAAAAACAGGTTTTTCAGTACAAAATTAACAACTATTTATGCAGAATTACAATTTCCGTGCCTAAACTGGTGGATTCTAGGCGCACAAAGCGATCTAGACACCAGTCCCGACAGGTGAGCAAAGTTGAATCGCTAATAAGTGAAACTAATTAGCGCTAAACAATGGAATAACGAATTTTATCAAAAAATAAGGTTTTTAAGGAAAATCCAATGTTATGGAATGAATTTATTTTGTACCTAGACGGTATAGAACGCGTCTAGGGGTTGGAGAGAGCCACGGTAAGGTGGTCGGAAGCGAAAACGGCGTAGAATTACGAGGTTTTATCACAAAGTATCTTCTAATGTATGGCGGTTTTGTTCCCTACAGGTAAACTTTCGGTAAGTATGAAAATCAACGAAACGACAATTTCTCACGTTTCGTGAGAGATAGCCGCACGTGAGTGGTGTCGTTAGAAGCGCCTCGGCGAGAGCTATCCAACAGTGTAAATATGAAAGGTAAGTGTAGTATAATTTTTTAAAGTTATGGTCTAAAAACAGGTTTTTCAGTACAAAATTAACAACTATTTATGCAGAATTACAAGTTTCCGTGCCTAAACTGGTGGATTCTAGGCGCACAAAGCGATCTAGACACCAGTCCCGACAGGTGAGCAAAGTTGAATCGCTAATAAGTGAAACTAATTAGCGCTAAACAATGGAATAACGAATTTTATCAAAAAATAGGTTTTTAAGGAAAATCCAATGTTATGGAATGAATTTATTTGTACCTAGACGGTATAGAACGCGTCTAGGGGTTGGAGAGAGCCACGGTAAGGTGGTCGGAAGCGAAAACGGCGTAGAATTACGAGGTTTTATCACAAAGTATCTTCTAATGTATGGCGGTTTTGTTCCCTACAGGTAAACTTTCGGTAAGTATGAAAATCAACGAAACGACAATTTCTCACGTTTCGTGAGAGATAGCCGCACGTGAGTGGTGTCGTTAGAAGCGCCTCGCGAGAGCTATCCAACAGTGTAAATATGAAAGGTAAGTGTAGTATAATTTTTTAAAGTTATGGTCTAAAAAACAGGTTTTTCAGTACAAATTAACAACTATTTATGCAGAATTACAATTTCCGTGCCTAACTGGTGGATTCTAGGCGCACAAAGCGATCTAGGACACCAGTCCCGACAGGTGAGCAAAGTTGAATCGCTAATAAGTGAAAACTAATTAGCGCTAAACAATGGAATAACGAATTTTATCAAAAAATAAGGTTTTTAAGGAAAATCCAATGTTATGGAATGAATTTATTTTGTACCTAGACGGTATAGAACGCGTCTAGGGGTTGGAGAGAGCCACGGTAAGGTGGTCGGAAGCGAAACGGCGTAGAATTACGAGGTTTTAATCACAAAGTATCTTCTAATGTATGGCGGTTTTGTTCCCTACAGGTAAAACTTTCGGTAAGTATGAAAATCAACGAACGACAATTTCTCACGTTTCGTGAGAGATAGCCGCACGTGAGTGGTGTCGTTAGAAGCGCCTCGGCGAGAGCTATCCAACAGTGTAAATATGAAGGTAAGTGTAGTATAATTTTTTAAAGTTATGGTCTAAAACAGGTTTTTCAGTACAAAATTAACACTATTTATGCAGAATTACAATTTCCGTGCCTAAACTGGTGGATTCTAGGCGCACAAGCGATCTAGACACCAGTCCCGACAGGTGAGCAAAGTTGAATCGCTAATAAGTGAAACTAATTAGCGCTAAACAATGGAATAACGAATTTTATCAAAAAATAAGGTTTTTAAGGAAAATCCAATGTTATGGAATGAATTTATTTTGTACCTAGACGGTATAGAACGCGTCTAGGGTTGGAGAGAGCCACGGTAAGGTGGTCGGAAGCGAAAACGGCGTTAGAATTACGAGGTTTTATCACAAAGTATCTTCTAATGTATGGCGGTTTTGTTCCCTACAGGTAAACTTTCGGTAAGTATGAAAATCAAGCGAAACGACAATTTCCTCACGTTTCGTGAGAGATAGCCGCACGTGAGTGGTGTCGTTAGAAGCGCCTCGGCGAGAGCTATCCAACAGTGTAAATATGAAAGGTAAGTGTAGTATAATTTTTAAGTTATGGTCTAAAAACAGTTTTTCAGTACAAAATTAACAACTATTTATGCAGAATTACAATTTCCGTGCCTAACTGGTGGATCTAGGCGCACAAAGCGATCTAGACACCAGTCCCGACAGGTGAGCAAAGTTGAATCGCTAATAAGTGAAACTAATTAGCGCTAAACAATGGAATAACGAATTTTATCAAAAAATAAGGGTTTTAAGGAAAATCCAATGTTATGGAATGAATTTATTTGTACCTAGACGGTATAAGAACGCGTCTAGGGGTGGAGAGAGCCACGGTAAGGTGGTCGGAAGCGAAAACGGCGTAGAATTACGAGGTTTTATCACAAAGTATCTTCTAATGTATGGCGGTTTTGTTCCCTACAGGTAAACTTTCGGTAAGTATGAAAATCAACGAAACGACAATTTCTCACGTTTCGTGAGAGATAGCCGCACGTGAGTGGTGTCGTTAGAAGCGCCTCGGCGAGGAGCTATCCAACAGTGTAAATATGAAAGGTAAGTGTAGTATAATTTTTAAAGTTATGGTCTAAAAACAGGTTTTTCAGTACAAAATTAACAACTATTTATGCAGAATTACAATTTCCGTGCCTAAACTGGTGGATTCTAGGCGCACAAAGCGATCTAGACACCAGTCCCGACAGGTGAGCAAAGTTGAATCGCTAATAAGTGAAACTAATTAGCGCTAAACAATGGAATACGAATTTTATCAAAAAATAAGGTTTTTAAGGAAAATCCAATGTTATGGAATGAATTATTTTGTACCTAGACGGTATAGAACGCGTCTAGGGGTTGGAGAGAGCCACGGTAAGGTGGTCGGAAGCGAAAACGGCGTAGAATTACGAGGTTTTATCACAAGTATCTTCTAATGTATGGCGGTTTTGTTCCCTACAGGTAAACTTTCGGTAAGTATGAAAATCAACGAACGACAATTTCTCACGTTTCGTGAGAGATAGCCGCACGTGAGTGGTGTCGTTAGAAGCGCCTCGGCGAGAGCTATCCAACAGTGTAAATATGAAAGGTAAGTGTAGTATAATTTTTTAAGTTATGGTCTAAAAACAGGTTTTTCAGTACAAAATTAACAACTATTTATGCAGAATTACAATTTCCGTGCCTAAACTGGTGGATTCTAGGCGCACAAAGCGATCTAGACACCAGTCCCGACAGGTGAGCAAAAGTTGAATCGCTAATAAGTGAAACTAATTAGCGCTAAACAATGGAATAACGAATTTTATCAAAAAATAAGGTTTTTAAGGAAAATCCAATGTTATGGAATGAATTTATTTTGTACCTAGACGGTATAGAACGCGTCTAGGGGTTGGAGAGAGCCACGGTTAAGGTGGTCGGAAGCGAAAACGGCGTAGAATTACGAGGTTTTATCACAAAGTATCTTCTAATGTATGGCGGTTTTGTTCCCTACAGGTAAACTTTCGGTAAGTATGAAAATCAACGAAACGACAATTTCTCACGTTTCGTGAGAGATAGCCGCACGTGAGTGGTGTCGTTAGAAGCGCCTCGGCGAGAGCTATCCAACAGTGTAAATATGAAAGGTAAGTGTAGTATAATTTTTTAAAGTTATGGTCTAAAAACAGGTTTTTCAGTACAAAATTAACAACTATTTATGCAGAATTACAATTCCGTGCCTAAACTGGTGGATCCTAGGCGCACAAAGCGATCTAGACACCAGTCCCGACAGGTGAGCAAAGTTGAATCGCTAATAAGTGAAGCTAATTAGCGCTAAACAATGGAATAACGAATTTTATCAAAAATAAGGTTTTTAAGGAAAATCCAATGTTATGAATGAATTTATTTTGTACCTAGACGGTATAGAACGCGTCTAGGGTTGGAGAGAGCCACGGTAAGGTGGTCGGAAGCGAAAACGGCGTAGAATTACGAGGTTTTATCACAAAGTATCTTCTAATGTATGGCGGTTTTGTTCCCTACAGGTAAACTTTCGGTAAGTATGAAATCAACGAAACGACAATTTCTCACGTTTCGTGAGAGATAGCCGCACGTGAGTGGTGTCGTTAGAAGCGCCTCGGCGAGAGCTATCCAACAGTGTAAATAGAAAGGTAAGTGTAGTATAATTTTTTAAAGTTATGGTCTAAAAACAGGTTTTTCAGTACAAAATTAACAACTATTTAGCAGATTACAATTTCCGTGCCTAAACTGGTGGATTCTAGGCGCACAAAGCGATCTAGACACCAGTCCCGACAGGTGAGCAAAGTTGAATCGCTAATAAGTGAAACTAATTAGCGCTAAACAATGGAATAACGAATTTTATCAAAAAATAAGGTTTTTTAGGAAAATCCAATGTTATGGAATGAATTTATTTTGTACCTAGACGGTATAGAACGCGTCTAGGGGTTGGAGAGAGCCACGGTAAGGTGGTCGGAAGCGAAAACGGCGTAGAATTACGAGGTTTTATCACAAAGTATCTTCTAATGTATGGCGGTTTTGTTCCCTACAGGTAAACTTTCGGTAAGTATGAAAATCAACGAAACGACAATTTCTCACGTTTCGTGAGAGATAGCCGCACGTGAGTGGTGTCGTTAGAAGCGCCTCGGCGAGAGCTATCCAACAGTGTAAATATGAAAGGTAAGTGTAGTATAATTTTTTAAAGTTATGGTCTAAAACAGGTTTTCAGTACAAAATTAACAACTATTTATGCAGAATTACAATTTCGTGCCTTAAACTGGTGGATTCTAGGCGCACAAAGCGATCTAGACACCAGTCCCGACAGGTGAGCAAAGTTGAATCGCTAATAGTGAAACTAATTAGCGCTAAACAATGGAATAACGAATTTTATCAAAAAATAAGGTTTTTAAGGAAAATCCAATGTTATGGAATGAATTTATTTTGTACCTAGACGGTATAGAACGCGTCTAGGGGTTGGAGAGAGCCACGGTAAGGTGGTCGGAAGCGAAAACGGCGTAGAATTACGAGGTTTTATCACAAAGTATCTTCTAATGTATGGCGGTTTTGTCCCTACAGGTAAACTTTCGGTAAGTATGAAAATCAACGAAACGACAATTTCTCACGTTTCGTGAGAGATAGCCGCACGTGAGTGGTGTCGTTAGAAGCGCCTCGGCGAGAGCTATCCAACAGTGTAAATATGAAAGGTAAGTGTAGTATAATTTTTTAAAGTTATGGTCTAAAAACAGGTTTTTCAGTACAAAATTAACAACTATTTATGCAGAATTACAATTTCCGTGCCTAAACTGGTGGATTCTAGGCGCACAAAGCGATCTAGACACCCAGTCCCGGACAGGTGAGCAAAGTTGAATCGCTAATAAGTGAAACTAATTAGCGCTAAACAATGGAATAACGAATTTTATCAAAAATAAGGTTTTTAAGGAAAATCCAATGTTATGGAATGAATTTATTTTGTACCTAGACGGTATAGAACGCGTCTAGGGGTTGGAGGAGAGCGCACGGTAAGGTGGTCGGAAGCGAAAACGGCGTAGAATTACGAGGTTTTATCACAAAGTATCTTCTAATGTATGGCGGTTTTGTTCCCTACAGGTAAACTTTCGGTAAGTATGAAAATCAACGAAACGACAATTTCTCACGTTTCGTGAGAGATAGCCGCACGTGAGTGGTGTCGTTAGAAGCGCCTCGGCGAGAGCTATCCAACAGTGTAAATATGAAAGGTAAGTGTAGTATAATGTTTTAAAGTTATGGTCTAAAAACAGGTTTTTCAGTACAAAATTAACAACTATTTATGCAGAATTACAATTTCCGTGCCTAAACTGGTGGATTCTAGGCGCACAAAGCGATCTAGACACCAGTCCCGACAGGTGAGCAAAAGTTGAATCGCTAATAAGTGAAACTAATTAGCGCTAAACAATGGAATAACGAATTTTATCAAAAAATAAGGTTTTTAAGGAAAATCCAATGTTATGGAATGAATTTATTTTGTACCTAGACGGTATAGAACGCGTCTAGGGGTTGGAGAGAGCCACGGTAAGGTGGTCGGAAGCGAAAACGGCGTAGAAATTACGAGGTTTTATCACAAAGTATCTTC
>CANNZZ010000008.1:0-12500 GCA_947561695.1 Tyria jacobaeae
CCTAACCTAACCTAACCTAACCTAACCTAACCTAACCTAACCTAACCTAACCTAACCTAACCTAACCTAACCTAACCTAACCTAACCTAACCTAACCTAACCTAACCTAACCTAACCTAACCTAACCTAACCTAACCTAACCTAACCTAACCTAACCTAACCTAACCTAACCTAACCTAACCTAACCTAACCTAACCTAACCTAACCTAACCTAACCTAACCTAACCTAACCTAACCTAACCTAACCTAACCTAACCTAACCTAACCTAACCTAACCTAACCTAACCTAACCTAACCTAACCTAACCTAACCTAACCTAACCTAACCTAACCTAACCTAACCTAACCTAACCTAACCTAACCTAACCTAACCTAACCTAACCTAACCTAACCTAACCTAACCTAACCTAACCTAACCTAACCTAACCTAACCTAACCTAACCTAACCTAACCTAACCTAACCTAACCTAACCTAACCTAACCTAACCTAACCTAACCTAACCTAACCTAACCTAACCTAACCTAACCTAACCTAACCTAACCTAACCTAACCTAACCTAACCTAACCTAACCTAACCTAACCTAACCTAACCTAACCTAACCTAACCTAACCTAACCTAACCTAACCTAACCTAACCTAACCTAACCTAACCTAACCTAACCTAACCTAACCTAACCTAACCTAACCTAACCTAACCTAACCTAACCTAACCTAACCTAACCTAACCTAACCTAACCTAACCTAACCTAACCTAACCTAACCTAACCTAACCTAACCTAACCTAACCTAACCTAACCTAACCTAACCTAACCTAACCTAACCTAACCTAACCTAACCTAACCTAACCTAACCTAACCTAACCTAACCTAACCTAACCTAACCTAACCTAACCTAACCTAACCTAACCTAACCTAACCTAACCTAACCTAACCTAACCTAACCTAACCTAACCTAACCTAACCTAACCTAACCTAACCTAACCTAACCTAACCTAACCTAACCTAACCTAACCTAACCTAACCTAACCTAACCTAACCTAACCTAACCTAACCTAACCTAACCTAACCTAACCTAACCTAACCTAACCTAACCTAACCTAACCTAACCTAACCTAACCTAACCTAACCTAACCTAACCTAACCTAACCTAACCTAACCTAACCTAACCTAACCTAACCTAACCTAACCTAACCTAACCTAACCTAACCTAACCTAACCTAACCTAACCTAACCTAACCTAACCTAACCTAACCTAACCTAACCTAACCTAACCTAACCTAACCTAACCTAACCTAACCTAACCTAACCTAACCTAACCTAACCTAACCTAACCTAACCTAACCTAACCTAACCTAACCTAACCTAACCTAACCTAACCTAACCTAACCTAACCTAACCTAACCTAACCTAACCTAACCTAACCTAACCTAACCTAACCTAACCTAACCTAACCTAACCTAACCTAACCTAACCTAACCTAACCTAACCTAACCTAACCTAACCTAACCTAACCTAACCTAACCTAACCTAACCTAACCTAACCTAACCTAACCTAACCTAACCTAACCTAACCTAACCTAACCTAACCTAACCTAACCTAACCTAACCTAACCTAACCTAACCTAACCTAACCTAACCTAACCTAACCTAACCTAACCTAACCTAACCTAACCTAACCTAACCTAACCTAACCTAACCTAACCTAACCTAACCTAACCTAACCTAACCTAACCTAACCTAACCTAACCTAACCTAACCTAACCTAACCTAACCTAACCTAACCTAACCTAACCTAACCTAACCTAACCTAACCTAACCTAACCTAACCTAACCTAACCTAACCTAACCTAACCTAACCTAACCTAACCTAACCTAACCTAACCTAACCTAACCTAACCTAACCTAACCTAACCTAACCTAACCTAACCTAACCTAACCTAACCTAACCTAACCTAACCTAACCTAACCTAACCTAACCTAACCTAACCTAACCTAACCTAACCTAACCTAACCTAACCTAACCTAACCTAACCTAACCTAACCTAACCTAACCTAACCTAACCTAACCTAACCTAACCTAACCTAACCTAACCTAACCTAACCTAACCTAACCTAACCTAACCTAACCTAACCTAACCTAACCTAACCTAACCTAACCTAACCTAACCTAACCTAACCTAACCTAACCTAACCTAACCTAACCTAACCTAACCTAACCTAACCTAACCTAACCTAACCTAACCTAACCTAACCTAACCTAACCTAACCTAACCTAACCTAACCTAACCTAACCTAACCTAACCTAACCTAACCTAACCTAACCTAACCTAACCTAACCTAACCTAACCTAACCTAACCTAACCTAACCTAACCTAACCTAACCTAACCTAACCTAACCTAACCTAACCTAACCTAACCTAACCTAACCTAACCTAACCTAACCTAACCTAACCTAACCTAACCTAACCTAACCTAACCTAACCTAACCTAACCTAACCTAACCTAACCTAACCTAACCTAACCTAACCTAACCTAACCTAACCTAACCTAACCTAACCTAACCTAACCTAACCTAACCTAACCTAACCTAACCTAACCTAACCTAACCTAACCTAACCTAACCTAACCTAACCTAACCTAACCTAACCTAACCTAACCTAACCTAACCTAACCTAACCTAACCTAACCTAACCTAACCTAACCTAACCTAACCTAACCTAACCTAACCTAACCTAACCTAACCTAACCTAACCTAACCTAACCTAACCTAACCTAACCTAACCTAACCTAACCTAACCTAACCTAACCTAACCTAACCTAACCTAACCTAACCTAACCTAACCTAACCTAACCTAACCTAACCTAACCTAACCTAACCTAACCTAACCTAACCTAACCTAACCTAACCTAACCTAACCTAACCTAACCTAACCTAACCTAACCTAACCTAACCTAACCTAACCTAACCTAACCTAACCTAACCTAACCTAACCTAACCTAACCTAACCTAACCTAACCTAACCTAACCTAACCTAACCTAACCTAACCTAACCTAACCTAACCTAACCTAACCTAACCTAACCTAACCTAACCTAACCTAACCTAACCTAACCTAACCTAACCTAACTCTAACCTAACCTAACCTAACCTAACCTAACCTAACCTAACCTAACCTAACCTAACCTAACCTAACCTAACCTAACCTAACCTAACCTAACCTAACCTAACCTAACCTAACCTAACCTAACCTAACCTAACCTAACCTAACCTAACCTAACCTAACCTAACCTAACCTAACCTAACCTAACCTAACCTAACCTAACCTAACCTAACCTAACCTAACCTAACCTAACCTAACCTAACCTAACCTAACCTAACCTAACCTAACCTAACCTAACCTAACCTAACCTAACCTAACCTAACCTAACCTAACCTAACCTAACCTAACCTAACCTAACCTAACCTAACCTAACCTAACCTAACCTAACCTAACCTAACCTAACCTAACCTAACCTAACCTAACCTAACCTAACCTAACCTAACCTAACCTAACCTAACCTAACCTAACCTAACCTAACCTAACCTAACCTAACCTAACCTAACCTAACCTAACCTAACCTAACCTAACCTAACCTAACCTAACCTAACCTAACCTAACCTAACCTAACCTAACCTAACCTAACCTAACCTAACCTAACCTAACCTAACCTAACCTAACCTAACCTAACCTAACCTAACCTAACCTAACCTAACCTAACCTAACCTAACCTAACCTAACCTAACCTAACCTAACCTAACCTAACCTAACCTAACCTAACCTAACCTAACCTAACCTAACCTAACCTAACCTAACCTAACCTAACCTAACCTAACCTAACCTAACCTAACCTAACCTAACCTAACCTAACCTAACCTAACCTAACCTAACCTAACCTAACCTAACCTAACCTAACCTAACCTAACCTAACCTAACCTAACCTAACCTAACCTAACCTAACCTAACCTAACCTAACCTAACCTAACCTAACCTAACCTAACCTAACCTAACCTAACCTAACCTAACCTAACCTAACCTAACCTAACCTAACCTAACCTAACCTAACCTAACCTAACCTAACCTAACCTAACCTAACCTAACCTAACCTAACCTAACCTAACCTAACCTAACCTAACCTAACCTAACCTAACCTAACCTAACCTAACCTAACCTAACCTAACCTAACCTAACCTAACCTAACCTAACCTAACCTAACCTAACCTAACCTAACCTAACCTAACCTAACCTAACCTAACCTAACCTAACCTAACCTAACCTAACCTAACCTAACCTAACCTAACCTAACCTAACCTAACCTAACCTAACCTAACCTAACCTAACCTAACCTAACCTAACCTAACCTAACCTAACCTAACCTAACCTAACCTAACCTAACCTAACCTAACCTAACCTAACCTAACCTAACCTAACCTAACCTAACCTAACCTAACCTAACCTAACCTAACCTAACCTAACCTAACCTAACCTAACCTAACCTAACCTAACCTAACCTAACCTAACCTAACCTAACCTAACCTAACCTAACCTAACCTAACCTAACCTAACCTAACCTAACCTAACCTAACCTAACCTAACCTAACCTAACCTAACCTAACCTAACCTAACCTAACCTAACCTAACCTAACCTAACCTAACCTAACCTAACCTAACCTAACCTAACCTAACCTAACCTAACCTAACCTAACCTAACCTAACCTAACCTAACCTAACCTAACCTAACCTAACCTAACCTAACCTAACCTAACCTAACCTAACCTAACCTAACCTAACCTAACCTAACCTAACCTAACCTAACCTAACCTAACCTAACCTAACCTAACCTAACCTAACCTAACCTAACCTAACCTAACCTAACCTAACCTAACCTAACCTAACCTAACCTAACCTAACCTAACCTAACCTAACCTAACCTAACCTAACCTAACCTAACCTAACCTAACCTAACCTAACCTAACCTAACCTAACCTAACCTAACCTAACCTAACCTAACCTAACCTAACCTAACCTAACCTAACCTAACCTAACCTAACCTAACCTAACCTAACCTAACCTAACCTAACCTAACCTAACCTAACCTAACCTAACCTAACCTAACCTAACCTAACCTAACCTAACCTAACCTAACCTAACCTAACCTAACCTAACCTAACCTAACCTAACCTAACCTAACCTAACCTAACCTAACCTAACCTAACCTAACCTAACCTAACCTAACCTAACCTAACCTAACCTAACCTAACCTAACCTAACCTAACCTAACCTAACCTAACCTAACCTAACCTAACCTAACCTAACCTAACCTAACCTAACCTAACCTAACCTAACCTAACCTAACCTAACCTAACCTAACCTAACCTAACCTAACCTAACCTAACCTAACCTAACCTAACCTAACCTAACCTAACCTAACCTAACCTAACCTAACCTAACCTAACCTAACCTAACCTAACCTAACCTAACCTAACCTAACCTAACCTAACCTAACCTAACCTAACCTAACCTAACCTAACCTAACCTAACCTAACCTAACCTAACCTAACCTAACCTAACCTAACCTAACCTAACCTAACCTAACCTAACCTAACCTAACCTAACCTAACCTAACCTAACCTAACCTAACCTAACCTAACCTAACCTAACCTAACCTAACCTAACCTAACCTAACCTAACCTAACCTAACCTAACCTAACCTAACCTAACCTAACCTAACCTAACCTAACCTAACCTAACCTAACCTAACCTAACCTAACCTAACCTAACCTAACCTAACCTAACCTAACCTAACCTAACCTAACCTAACCTAACCTAACCTAACCTAACCTAACCTAACCTAACCTAACCTAACCTAACCTAACCTAACCTAACCTAACCTAACCTAACCTAACCTAACCTAACCTAACCTAACCTAACCTAACCTAACCTAACCTAACCTAACCTAACCTAACCTAACCTAACCTAACCTAACCTAACCTAACCTAACCTAACCTAACCTAACCTAACCTAACCTAACCTAACCTAACCTAACCTAACCTAACCTAACCTAACCTAACCTAACCTAACCTAACCTAACCTAACCTAACCTAACCTAACCTAACCTAACCTAACCTAACCTAACCTAACCTAACCTAACCTAACCTAACCTAACCTAACCTAACCTAACCTAACCTAACCTAACCTAACCTAACCTAACCTAACCTAACCTAACCTAACCTAACCTAACCTAACCTAACCTAACCTAACCTAACCTAACCTAACCTAACCTAACCTAACCTAACCTAACCTAACCTAACCTAACCTAACCTAACCTAACCTAACCTAACCTAACCTAACCTAACCTAACCTAACCTAACCTAACCTAACCTAACCTAACCTAACCTAACCTAACCTAACCTAACCTAACCTAACCTAACCTAACCTAACCTAACCTAACCTAACCTAACCTAACCTAACCTAACCTAACCTAACCTAACCTAACCTAACCTAACCTAACCTAACCTAACCTAACCTAACCTAACCTAACCTAACCTAACCTAACCTAACCTAACCTAACCTAACCTAACCTAACCTAACCTAACCTAACCTAACCTAACCTAACCTAACCTAACCTAACCTAACCTAACCTAACCTAACCTAACCTAACCTAACCTAACCTAACCTAACCTAACCTAACCTAACCTAACCTAACCTAACCTAACCTAACCTAACCTAACCTAACCTAACCTAACCTAACCTAACCTAACCTAACCTAACCTAACCTAACCTAACCTAACCTAACCTAACCTAACCTAACCTAACCTAACCTAACCTAACCTAACCTAACCTAACCTAACCTAACCTAACCTAACCTAACCTAACCTAACCTAACCTAACCTAACCTAACCTAACCTAACCTAACCTAACCTAACCTAACCTAACCTAACCTAACCTAACCTAACCTAACCTAACCTAACCTAACCTAACCTAACCTAACCTAACCTAACCTAACCTAACCTAACCTAACCTAACCTAACCTAACCTAACCTAACCTAACCTAACCTAACCTAACCTAACCTAACCTAACCTAACCTAACCTAACCTAACCTAACCTAACCTAACCTAACCTAACCTAACCTAACCTAACCTAACCTAACCTAACCTAACCTAACCTAACCTAACCTAACCTAACCTAACCTAACCTAACCTAACCTAACCTAACCTAACCTAACCTAACCTAACCTAACCTAACCTAACCTAACCTAACCTAACCTAACCTAACCTAACCTAACCTAACCTAACCTAACCTAACCTAACCTAACCTAACCTAACCTAACCTAACCTAACCTAACCTAACCTAACCTAACCTAACCTAACCTAACCTAACCTAACCTAACCTAACCTAACCTAACCTAACCTAACCTAACCTAACCTAACCTAACCTAACCTAACCTAACCTAACCTAACCTAACCTAACCTAACCTAACCTAACCTAACCTAACCTAACCTAACCTAACCTAACCTAACCTAACCTAACCTAACCTAACCTAACCTAACCTAACCTAACCTAACCTAACCTAACCTAACCTAACCTAACCTAACCTAACCTAACCTAACCTAACCTAACCTAACCTAACCTAACCTAACCTAACCTAACCTAACCTAACCTAACCTAACCTAACCTAACCTAACCTAACCTAACCTAACCTAACCTAACCTAACCTAACCTAACCTAACCTAACCTAACCTAACCTAACCTAACCTAACCTAACCTAACCTAACCTAACCTAACCTAACCTAACCTAACCTAACCTAACCTAACCTAACCTAACCTAACCTAACCTAACCTAACCTAACCTAACCTAACCTAACCTAACCTAACCTAACCTAACCTAACCTAACCTAACCTAACCTAACCTAACCTAACCTAACCTAACCTAACCTAACCTAACCTAACCTAACCTAACCTAACCTAACCTAACCTAACCTAACCTAACCTAACCTAACCTAACCTAACCTAACCTAACCTAACCTAACCTAACCTAACCTAACCTAACCTAACCTAACCTAACCTAACCTAACCTAACCTAACCTAACCTAACCTAACCTAACCTAACCTAACCTAACCTAACCTAACCTAACCTAACCTAACCTAACCTAACCTAACCTAACCTAACCTAACCTAACCTAACCTAACCTAACCTAACCTAACCTAACCTAACCTAACCTAACCTAACCTAACCTAACCTAACCTAACCTAACCTAACCTAACCTAACCTAACCTAACCTAACCTAACCTAACCTAACCTAACCTAACCTAACCTAACCTAACCTAACCTAACCTAACCTAACCTAACCTAACCTAACCTAACCTAACCTAACCTAACCTAACCTAACCTAACCTAACCTAACCTAACCTAACCTAACCTAACCTAACCTAACCTAACCTAACCTAACCTAACCTAACCTAACCTAACCTAACCTAACCTAACCTAACCTAACCTAACCTAACCTAACCTAACCTAACCTAACCTAACCTAACCTAACCTAACCTAACCTAACCTAACCTAACCTAACCTAACCTAACCTAACCTAACCTAACCTAACCTAACCTAACCTAACCTAACCTAACCTAACCTAACCTAACCTAACCTAACCTAACCTAACCTAACCTAACCTAACCTAACCTAACCTAACCTAACCTAACCTAACCTAACCTAACCTAACCTAACCTAACCTAACCTAACCTAACCTAACCTAACCTAACCTAACCTAACCTAACCTAACCTAACCTAACCTAACCTAACCTAACCTAACCTAACCTAACCTAACCTAACCTAACCTAACCTAACCTAACCTAACCTAACCTAACCTAACCTAACCTAACCTAACCTAACCTAACCTAACCTAACCTAACCTAACCTAACCTAACCTAACCTAACCTAACCTAACCTAACCTAACCTAACCTAACCTAACCTAACCTAACCTAACCTAACCTAACCTAACCTAACCTAACCTAACCTAACCTAACCTAACCTAACCTAACCTAACCTAACCTAACCTAACCTAACCTAACCTAACCTAACCTAACCTAACCTAACCTAACCTAACCTAACCTAACCTAACCTAACCTAACCTAACCTAACCTAACCTAACCTAACCTAACCTAACCTAACCTAACCTAACCTAACCTAACCTAACCTAACCTAACCTAACCTAACCTAACCTAACCTAACCTAACCTAACCTAACCTAACCTAACCTAACCTAACCTAACCTCTCGACAGAATAAGAAAAGCTGTAAAAGCAACAGAGGGAGGGGTTGTAATTGAGAAAATTCGAAAGGTGAAAGACCGTAAGATCATCATGGGGTGTAGGACCAAAGAAGAAAGAGCTAAGCTAAAGGAAAGAATAGAGAAATCAGGGGAACACCTGACCACTGAGGACATGAGAAACCGAGATCCATTGCTGGTGCTCAGGGGTGTACTGGCCATACACTCTGATAATGATGTGGTTGGGGCGCTCAGGAAACAGAACGGTGGCATTTTCCATGGCCTCAGTGAGGAGGACTGTCGCCTGCGTGTAAAGTTTAGGAAAAAGACAAGAAACCTCCACACATCTGATGTGGTGTTGGAGACGTCACCAATTATATGGAGAAGGGCAACGGACCTGGGGGCACTTCACGTCGACTTGCAGCGTGTCCGGGCATTGGACCAGTCTCCACTCGTCCAATGCAGTATGTGCCTAGGTTATGGCCACGGCAGGCGCTTCTGCAAAGAAACTGTAGAGAAATGTGGACACTGTGGGGGGCCTCACATGAAAGATAAGTGCTCAAACTGGCTCGCCGGTGTGCCCCCCTCCTGCTGCAACTGCTCAGATTCAAAATTGGAGAACACAGCACATAACGCGTTCAGTGAAGAATGTCCAGTACGCAGAAGGTGGGACAGGCTAGCTAGGGCCTCTGTGGCTTATTGCTAAAGTCCTCCCAGCTCAAACAAGGAGTTCAGGTACCATAGTGCTTCAAGCGAATCTCCAAAGAAAGAAACTGGCTACCGAAGAAATTATGCTGGAAGCTGTGAAACGCAAGGCCACAATAGCCCTGATACAGGAACCATATGTGGGAGGGACAGGTCATATGAGAGGATACCAGGGCGTAAGGATATTCCAGAATACAGGAGAAGGGACCGTTAAGGCTGCAATCGCAGTCTTTGATCCAGATCTAGATGTAGTACAGTACCCACAACTATGCACCGACAACATCATGGTGCTAGGAATCCGAACGCAAAAATGGGAGATCACACTGGTATCCTTTTACTTCGAACCAGATCAGCATTTAAATATGTACTTGGAACAAGTCAAGAAAATAGAGAGCATAATAGGACTTAGACGGCTGGTTCTTGGAGGCGACACAAACGCAAAAAGTACATGGTGGGGAAGCAGCACTGAAGACTCTAGAGGCGAGGAAGTTGTGGGGACCTTTGGAGAGTTGGGCTTGCAGATTCTCAATGAGGGAGACACGCCAACATTTGATACCATCCGAGGAGGAAAACGGTATTGCAGCCACGTGGATGTGACAGCGTGCACCAGTGACATGTTGGAATTGATCGATGATTGGAAAGTGGACGAGGACTTAGTAAGCTCGGACCACAATGGTATGGTATTCAAGATCAACTTCCAAAAATCAAAAGGTATGCACATACAAAGAACCACACGAAAATATAACACCAAAAAAGCAAATTGGAGTCAATTTCGTGAGAAAATGACCCAATTGTTAGAAGAAAAGAGCATAACCGAAGAAGAAATAGATAAAATAGATAACATACAGGACTTAGAGTTAGCCATAAACACATATACCCAAATAATAGAAGAGTCATGCAACCAAACCATTCCAAAGAAAATAAATAAACAAACACTTACCATGCCGTGGTGGTCGGAGAAACTCGCCGATCTGAAAAAAGAAGTCAACACCAAAAGACGTCGAATCAGAAATGCAGCACCAGTCCGAAGAGAGTGGGTAGTCTCGCAGTACCTGGAACAGAAAGAAAAATATGAGTCGGAAGTAAGGAGGGCTCAAGCTGAAAGCTGGAAGGAATTCTGCGGGAAACAGGACAAAGAAGGGATGTGGGAAGGGATTTATAGGGTTTTAAACAGGACCACAGTAAGAGAAGATGACCTCCCCCTAACTTACAACAACACATTTTTAGATGCCCAAGAATCAGTCAAGATATTGGCTGAAACATTCTACCCGGAGGACCGAACAGAGGAAGACAATAGCGATCACACGAATATTAGAGTAAAAGCCCGGAAAATGAACGAAGGATCCCATGATGAGCATGTGTTACCGTTCACCGAGGGGGAGCTCATGAATTCGCTACAGTCCTTCAACAAGAAGAAAGCACCGGGGTCCGACGGATTTACGGCAGATATATGCACCCAGGCTGTAGCTAGTAGTAAATCGCTATTTCTGAGACTCTTAAACAAATGCCTGATGCATCATCTCTTCCCAAAGATCTGGAAAGAAGCAACAGTAATTGTGCTCAGAAAACCGGGGAAAGACACATACACTGTTCCCAAATCATATAGGCCTATTGGACTATTGCCTATTTTGGGAAAAGTGTATGAAAAAATGCTGGTATCCCGACTTAAATATTACCTGTTACCAAAGATGAGTACTCGCCAGTACGGCTTTATGCCCCAGAAGAGCACCGAAGACTCCCTCTATACCCTGATGGAGCATATTCGTAGTAAGCTTGGCGAGAAGCGAATTGTTACCTTAGTGTCTCTGGATATAGAGGGAGCATTCGACAACGCATGGTGGCCAGCCATAAAGGTCAGACTGGCTGAGGAAGAGTGTCCGACGTACATGCAGCGGGTCATTAGTAGCTATCTCAGTGATCGAGAGGTGCGAGTTAGGTACGCAGGAGAGGAACATAGGCGAGCTGCAGCCAAAGGATGTGTCCAGGGGTCAATCGGGGGTCCAATATTGTGGAACCTACTCTTGGACCCTTTACTGAAACAATTAGTAGAGCGAGGGAATTATGTCCAGGCTTTTGCGGACGATGTTGTACTTGTCTTTGACGGCAAAAGTGCCCAGGATATCGAGAGACAAGCCAATGCCGCTCTCGACCATGTTCGAGAGTGGGGTATCCGAAATAAGTTAAGCTTTGCACCTCATAAAACATGCGCAATGGTAATTACACGTAAATTAAAGTACGATACACCACGCTTGAGCATGGAAGGGATAAACATTACAATGTCACAACATATAAAAATACTTGGCCTTACAATAGACCACAAACTCACATTTAATACGCACGTCACAAACGTCTGCAAAAAAGCGATTGGAATATACAAGAAATTATCTAGAACGGCTCGGGTTAGTTGGGGGTTACACCCTGAGATAATCCGAACTATTTATACAGCGGTGGTAGAGCCGATAGTATTGTATGCGGCAAGCGCGTGGTATACAG
>CANNZZ010000008.1:17500-43997 GCA_947561695.1 Tyria jacobaeae
TGTTTAGCGCTAATTAGTTTCACTTATTAGCGATTCAACTTTGCTCACCTGTCGGGACTGGTGTCTAGATCGCTTTGTGCGCCTAGAATCCACCAGTTTAGGCACGGAAATTGTAATTCTGCATAAATAGTTGTTAATTTTGTACTGAAAAACCTGTTTTTAGACCATAACTTTAAAAAATTATACTACACTTACCTTTCATATTTACACTGTTGGATAGCTCTCGCCGAGGCGCTTCTAACGACACCACTCACGTGCGGCTATCTCTCACGAAACGTCAAAAAATTGTCGTTTCGTTGATTTTCATACTTACCGAAAGTTTACCTGTAGGGAACAAAACCGCCATACATTAGAAGATACTTTGTGATAAAACCTCGTAATTCTACGCCGTTTTCGCTTCCGACCACCTTACCGTGGCTCTCTCCAACCCCTAGACGCGTTCTATACCGTCTAGGTACAAAATAAATTCATTCCATAACATTGGATTTTCCTTAAAAACCTTATTTTTTGATAAAATTCGTTATTCCATTGTTTAGCGCTAATTAGTTTCACTTATTAGCGATTCAACTTTGCTCACCTGTCGGGACTGGTGTCTAGATCGCTTTGTGCGCCTAGAATCCACCAGTTTAGGCACGGAAATTGTAATTCTGCATAAATAGTTGTTAAATTTTGTACTGAAAAACCTGTTTTTAGACCATAACTTTAAAAAATTATACTACACTTACCTTTCATATTTACACTGTTGGATAGCTCTCGCCGAGGCGCTTCTAACGACACCACTCACGTGCGGCTATCTCTCACGAAACGTGAGAAATTGTCGTTTCGTTGATTTTCATACTTACCGAAAGTTTACCTGTAGGGAACAAAACCGCCATACATTAGAAGATACTTTGTGATAAAACCTCGTAATTCTACGCCGTTTTCGCTTCCGACCACCTTACCGTGGCTCTCTCCAACCCCTAGACGCGTTCTATACCGTCTAGGTACAAAATAAATTCATTCCATAACATTGGATTTTCCTTAAAAACCTTATTTTTTGATAAAATTCGTTATTCCATTGTTTAGCGCTAATTAGTTTCACTTATTAGCGATTCAACTTTGCTCACCTGTCGGGACTGGTGTCTAGATCGCTTTGTGCGCCTAGAATCCACCAGTTTAGGCACGGAAATTGTAATTCTGCATAAATAGTTGTTAATTTTGTACTGAAAAACCTGTTTTTAGACCATAACTTTAAAAAATTATACTACACTTACCTTTCATATTTACACTGTTGGATAGCTCTCGCCGAGGCGCTTCTAACGACACCACTCACGTGCGGCTATCTCTCACGAAACGTCAAAAAATTGTCGTTTCGTTGATTTTCATACTTACCGAAAGTTTACCTGTAGGGAACAAAACCGCCATACATTAGAAGATACTTTGTGATAAAACCTCGTAATTCTACGCCGTTTTCGCTTCCGACCACCTTACCGTGGCTCTCTCCAACCCCTAGACGCGTTCTATACCGTCTAGGTACAAAATAAATTCATTCCATAACATTGGATTTTCCTTAAAAACCTTATTTTTTGATAAAATTCGTTATTCCATTGTTTAGCGCTAATTAGTTTCACTTATTAGCGATTCAACTTTGCTCACCTGTCGGGACTGGTGTCTAGATCGCTTTGTGCGCCTAGAATCCACCAGTTTAGGCACGGAAATTGTAATTCTGCATAAATAGTTGTTAAATTTTGTACTGAAAAACCTGTTTTTAGACCATAACTTTAAAAAATTATACTACACTTACCTTTCATATTTACACTGTTGGATAGCTCTCGCCGAGGCGCTTCTAACGACACCACTCACGTGCGGCTATCTCTCACGAAACGTGAGAAATTGTCGTTTCGTTGATTTTCATACTTACCGAAAGTTTACCTGTAGGGAACAAAACCGCCATACATTAGAAGATACTTTGTGATAAAACCTCGTAATTCTACGCCGTTTTCGCTTCCGACCACCTTACCGTGGCTCTCTCCAACCCCTAGACGCGTTCTATACCGTCTAGGTACAAAATAAATTCATTCCATAACATTGGATTTTCCTTAAAAACCTTATTTTTTGATAAAATTCGTTATTCCATTGTTTAGCGCTAATTAGTTTCACTTATTAGCGATTCAACTTTGCTCACCTGTCGGGACTGGTGTCTAGATCGCTTTGTGCGCCTAGAATCCACCAGTTTAGGCACGGAAATTGTAATTCTGCATAAATAGTTGTTAATTTTGTACTGAAAAACCTGTTTTTAGACCATAACTTTAAAAAATTATACTACACTTACCTTTCATATTTACACTGTTGGATAGCTCTCGCCGAGGCGCTTCTAACGACACCACTCACGTGCGGCTATCTCTCACGAAACGTCAAAAAATTGTCGTTTCGTTGATTTTCATACTTACCGAAAGTTTACCTGTAGGGAACAAAACCGCCATACATTAGAAGATACTTTGTGATAAAACCTCGTAATTCTACGCCGTTTTCGCTTCCGACCACCTTACCGTGGCTCTCTCCAACCCCTAGACGCGTTCTATACCGTCTAGGTACAAAATAAATTCATTCCATAACATTGGATTTTCCTTAAAAACCTTATTTTTTGATAAAATTCGTTATTCCATTGTTTAGCGCTAATTAGTTTCACTTATTAGCGATTCAACTTTGCTCACCTGTCGGGACTGGTGTCTAGATCGCTTTGTGCGCCTAGAATCCACCAGTTTAGGCACGGAAATTGTAATTCTGCATAAATAGTTGTTAATTTTGTACTGAAAAACCTGTTTTTAGACCATAACTTTAAAAAATTATACTACACTTACCTTTCATATTTACACTGTTGGATAGCTCTCGCCGAGGCGCTTCTAACGACACCACTCACGTGCGGCTATCTCTCACGAAACGTCAAAAAATTGTCGTTTCGTTGATTTTCATACTTACCGAAAGTTTACCTGTAGGGAACAAAACCGCCATACATTAGAAGATACTTTGTGATAAAACCTCGTAATTCTACGCCGTTTTCGCTTCCGACCACCTTACCGTGGCTCTCTCCAACCCCTAGACGCGTTCTATACCGTCTAGGTACAAAATAAATTCATTCCATAACATTGGATTTTCCTTAAAAACCTTATTTTTTGATAAAATTCGTTATTCCATTGTTTAGCGCTAATTAGTTTCACTTATTAGCGATTCAACTTTGCTCACCTGTCGGGACTGGTGTCTAGATCGCTTTGTGCGCCTAGAATCCACCAGTTTAGGCACGGAAATTGTAATTCTGCATAAATAGTTGTTAATTTTGTACTGAAAAACCTGTTTTTAGACCATAACTTTAAAAAATTATACTACACTTACCTTTCATATTTACACTGTTGGATAGCTCTCGCCGAGGCGCTTCTAACGACACCACTCACGTGCGGCTATCTCTCACGAAACGTCAAAAAATTGTCGTTTCGTTGATTTTCATACTTACCGAAAGTTTACCTGTAGGGAACAAAACCGCCATACATTAGAAGATACTTTGTGATAAAACCTCGTAATTCTACGCCGTTTTCGCTTCCGACCACCTTACCGTGGCTCTCTCCAACCCCTAGACGCGTTCTATACCGTCTAGGTACAAAATAAATTCATTCCATAACATTGGATTTTCCTTAAAAACCTTATTTTTTGATAAAATTCGTTATTCCATTGTTTAGCGCTAATTAGTTTCACTTATTAGCGATTCAACTTTGCTCACCTGTCGGGACTGGTGTCTAGATCGCTTTGTGCGCCTAGAATCCACCAGTTTAGGCACGGAAATTGTAATTCTGCATAAATAGTTGTTAATTTTGTACTGAAAAACCTGTTTTTAGACCATAACTTTAAAAAATTATACTACACTTACCTTTCATATTTACACTGTTGGATAGCTCTCGCCGAGGCGCTTCTAACGACACCACTCACGTGCGGCTATCTCTCACGAAACGTCAAAAAATTGTCGTTTCGTTGATTTTCATACTTACCGAAAGTTTACCTGTAGGGAACAAAACCGCCATACATTAGAAGATACTTTGTGATAAAACCTCGTAATTCTACGCCGTTTTCGCTTCCGACCACCTTACCGTGGCTCTCTCCAACCCCTAGACGCGTTCTATACCGTCTAGGTACAAAATAAATTCATTCCATAACATTGGATTTTCCTTAAAAACCTTATTTTTTGATAAAATTCGTTATTCCATTGTTTAGCGCTAATTAGTTTCACTTATTAGCGATTCAACTTTGCTCACCTGTCGGGACTGGTGTCTAGATCGCTTTGTGCGCCTAGAATCCACCAGTTTAGGCACGGAAATTGTAATTCTGCATAAATAGTTGTTAATTTTGTACTGAAAAACCTGTTTTTAGACCATAACTTTAAAAAATTATACTACACTTACCTTTCATATTTACACTGTTGGATAGCTCTCGCCGAGGCGCTTCTAACGACACCACTCACGTGCGGCTATCTCTCACGAAACGTCAAAAAATTGTCGTTTCGTTGATTTTCATACTTACCGAAAGTTTACCTGTAGGGAACAAAACCGCCATACATTAGAAGATACTTTGTGATAAAACCTCGTAATTCTACGCCGTTTTCGCTTCCGACCACCTTACCGTGGCTCTCTCCAACCCCTAGACGCGTTCTATACCGTCTAGGTACAAAATAAATTCATTCCATAACATTGGATTTTCCTTAAAAACCTTATTTTTTGATAAAATTCGTTATTCCATTGTTTAGCGCTAATTAGTTTCACTTATTAGCGATTCAACTTTGCTCACCTGTCGGGACTGGTATCTAGATCGCTTTGTGCGCCTAGAATCCACCAGTTTAGGCACGGAAATTGTAATTCTGCATAAATAGTTGTTAATTTTGTACTGAAAAACCTGTTTTTAGACCATAACTTTAAAAAATTATACTACACTTACCTTTCATATTTACACTGTTGGATAGCTCTCGCCGAGGCGCTTCTAACGACACCACTCACGTGCGGCTATCTCTCACGAAACGTCAAAAAATTGTCGTTTCGTTGATTTTCATACTTACCGAAAGTTTACCTGTAGGGAACAAAACCGCCATACATTAGAAGATACTTTGTGATAAAACCTCGTAATTCTACGCCGTTTTCGCTTCCGACCACCTTACCGTGGCTCTCTCCAACCCCTAGACGCGTTCTATACCGTCTAGGTACAAAATAAATTCATTCCATAACATTGGATTTTCCTTAAAAACCTTATTTTTTGATAAAATTCGTTATTCCATTGTTTAGCGCTAATTAGTTTCACTTATTAGCGATTCAACTTTGCTCACCTGTCGGGACTGGTGTCTAGATCGCTTTGTGCGCCTAGAATCCACCAGTTTAGGCACGGAAATTGTAATTCTGCATAAATAGTTGTTAATTTTGTACTGAAAAACCTGTTTTTAGACCATAACTTTAAAAAATTATACTACACTTACCTTTCATATTTACACTGTTGGATAGCTCTCGCCGAGGCGCTTCTAACGACACCACTCACGTGCGGCTATCTCTCACGAAACGTCAAAAAATTGTCGTTTCGTTGATTTTCATACTTACCGAAAGTTTACCTGTAGGGAACAAAACCGCCATACATTAGAAGATACTTTGTGATAAAACCTCGTAATTCTACGCCGTTTTCGCTTCCGACCACCTTACCGTGGCTCTCTCCAACCCCTAGACGCGTTCTATACCGTCTAGGTACAAAATAAATTAATTCCATAACATTGGATTTTCCTTAAAAACCTTATTTTTTGATAAAATTCGTTATTCCATTGTTTAGCGCTAATTAGTTTCACTTATTAGCGATTCAACTTTGCTCACCTGTCGGGACTGGTGTCTAGATCGCTTTGTGCGCCTAGAATCCACCAGTTTAGGCACGGAAATTGTAATTCTGCATAAATAGTTGTTAATTTTGTACTGAAAAACCTGTTTTTAGACCATAACTTTAAAAAATTATACTACACTTACCTTTCATATTTACACTGTTGGATAGCTCTCGCCGAGGCGCTTCTAACGACACTACTCACGTGCGGCTATCTCTTACGAAACGTCAAAAAATTGTCGTTTCGTTGATTTTCATACTTACCGAAAGTTTACCTGTAGGGAACAAAACCGCCATACATTAGAAGATACTTTGTGATAAAACCTCGTAATTCTACGCCGTTTTCGCTTCCGACCACCTTACCGTGGCTCTCTCCAACCCCTAGACGCGTTCTATACCGTCTAGGTACAAAATAAATTCATTCCATAACATTGGATTTTCCTTAAAAACCTTATTTTTTGATAAAATTCGTTATTCCATTGTTTAGCGCTAATTAGTTTCACTTATTAGCGATTCAACTTTGCTCACCTGTCGGGACTGGTGTCTAGATCGCTTTGTGCGCCTAGAATCCACCAGTTTAGGCACGGAAATTGTAATTCTGCATAAATAGTTGTTAATTTTGTACTGAAAAACCTGTTTTTAGACCATAACTTTAAAAAATTATACTACACTTACCTTTCATATTTACACTGTTGGATAGCTCTCGCCGAGGCGCTTCTAACGACACCACTCACGTGCGGCTATCTCTCACGAAACGTCAAAAAATTGTCGTTTCGTTGATTTTCATACTTACCGAAAGTTTACCTGTAGGGAACAAAACCGCCATACATTAGAAGATACTTTGTGATAAAACCTCGTAATTCTACGCCGTTTTCGCTTCCGACCACCTTACCGTGGCTCTCTCCAACCCCTAGACGCGTTCTATACCGTCTAGGTACAAAATAAATTCATTCCATAACATTGGATTTTCCTTAAAAACCTTATTTTTTGATAAAATTCGTTATTCCATTGTTTAGCGCTAATTAGTTTCACTTATTAGCGATTCAACTTTGCTCACCTGTCGGGACTGGTGTCTAGATCGCTTTGTGCGCCTAGAATCCACCAGTTTAGGCACGGAAATTGTAATTCTGCATAAATAGTTGTTAATTTTGTACTGAAAAACCTGTTTTTAGACCATAACTTTAAAAAATTATACTACACTTACCTTTCATATTTACACTGTTGGATAGCTCTCGCCGAGGCGCTTCTAACGACACCACTCACGTGCGGCTATCTCTCACGAAACGTCAAAAAATTGTCGTTTCGTTGATTTTCATACTTACCGAAAGTTTACCTGTAGGGAACAAAACCGCCATACATTAGAAGATACTTTGTGATAAAACCTCGTAATTCTACGCCGTTTTCGCTTCCGACCACCTTACCGTGGCTCTCTCCAACCCCTAGACGCGTTCTATACCGTCTAGGTACAAAATAAATTCATTCCATAACATTGGATTTTCCTTAAAAACCTTATTTTTTGATAAAATTCGTTATTCCATTGTTTAGCGCTAATTAGTTTCACTTATTAGCGATTCAACTTTGCTCACCTGTCGGGACTGGTGTCTAGATCGCTTTGTGCGCCTAGAATCCACCAGTTTAGGCACGGAAATTGTAATTCTGCATAAATAGTTGTTAATTTTGTACTGAAAAACCTGTTTTTAGACCATAACTTTAAAAAATTATACTACACTTACCTTTCATATTTACACTGTTGGATAGCTCTCGCCGAGCTCTCGCCGAGGCGCTTCTAACGACACCACTCACGTGCGGCTATCTCTCACGAAACGTGAGAAATTGTCGTTTCGTTGATTTTCATACTTACCGAAAGTTTACCTGTAGGGAACAAAACCGCCATACATTAGAAGATACTTTGTGATAAAACCTCGTAATTCTACGCCGTTTTCGCTTCCGACCACCTTACCGTGGCTCTCTCCAACCCCTAGACGCGTTCTATACCGTCTAGGTACAAAATAAATTCATTCCATAACATTGGATTTTCCTTAAAAACCTTATTTTTTGATAAAATTCGTTATTCCATTGTTTAGCGCTAATTAGTTTCACTTATTAGCGATTCAACTTTGCTCACCTGTCGGGACTGGTGTCTAGATCGCTTTGTGCGCCTAGAATCCACCAGTTTAGGCACGGAAATTGTAATTCTGCATAAATAGTAGTTAATTTTGTACTGAAAAACCTGTTTTTAGACCATAACTTTAAAAAATTATACTACACTTACCTTTCATATTTACACTGTTGGATAGCTCTCGCCGAGGCGCTTCTAACGACACCACTCACGTGCGGCTATCTCTCACGAAACGTGAGAAATTGTCGTTTCGTTGATTTTCATACTTACCGAAAGTTTACCTGTAGGGAACAAAACCGCCATACATTAGAAGATACTTTGTGATAAAACCTCGTAATTCTACGCCGTTTTCGCTTCCGACCACCTTACCGTGGCTCTCTCCAACCCCTAGACGCGTTCTATACCGTCTAGGTACAAAATAAATTCATTCCATAACATTGGATTTTCCTTAAAAACCTTATTTTTTGATAAAATTCGTTATTCCATTGTTTAGCGCTAATTAGTTTCACTTATTAGCGATTCAACTTTGCTCACCTGTCGGGACTGGTGTCTAGATCGCTTTGTGCGCCTAGAATCCACCAGTTTAGGCACGGAAATTGTAATTCTGCATAAATAGTAGTTAATTTTGTACTGAAAAACCTGTTTTTAGACCATAACTTTAAAAATTATACTACACTTACCTTTCATATTTACACTGTTGGATAGCTCTCGCCGAGGCGCTTCTAACGACACCACTCACGTGCGGCTATCTCTCACGAAACGTGAGAAATTGTCGTTTCGTTGATTTTCATACTTACCGAAAGTTTACCTGTAGGGAACAAAACCGCCATACATTAGAAGATACTTTGTGATAAAACCTCGTAATTCTACGCCGTTTTCGCTTCCGACCACCTTACCGTGGCTCTCTCCAACCCCTAGACGCGTTCTATACCGTCTAGGTACAAAATAAATTCATTCCATAACATTGGATTTTCCTTAAAAACCTTATTTTTTGATAAAATTCGTTATTCCATTGTTTAGCGCTAATTAGTTTCACTTATTAGCGATTCAACTTTGCTCACCTGTCGGGACTGGTGTCTAGATCGCTTTGTGCGCCTAGAATCCACCAGTTTAGGCACGGAAATTGTAATTCTGCATAAATAGTAGTTAATTTTGTACTGAAAAACCTGTTTTTAGACCATAACTTTAAAAAATTATACTACACTTACCTTTCATATTTACACTGTTGGATAGCTCTCGCCGAGGCGCTTCTAACGACACCACTCACGTGCGGCTATCTCTCACGAAACGTGAGAAATTGTCGTTTCGTTGATTTTCATACTTACCGAAAGTTTACCTGTAGGGAACAAAACCGCCATACATTAGAAGATACTTTGTGATAAAACCTCGTAATTCTACGCCGTTTTCGCTTCCGACCACCTTACCGTGGCTCTCTCCAACCCCTAGACGCGTTCTATACCGTCTAGGTACAAAATAAATTCATTCCATAACATTGGATTTTCCTTAAAAACCTTATTTTTTGATAAAATTCGTTATTCCATTGTTTAGCGCTAATTAGTTTCACTTATTAGCGATTCAACTTTGCTCACCTGTCGGGACTGGTGTCTAGATCGCTTTGTGCGCCTAGAATCCACCAGTTTAGGCACGGAAATTGTAATTCTGCATAAATAGTAGTTAATTTTGTACTGAAAAACCTGTTTTTAGACCATAACTTTAAAAAATTATACTACACTTACCTTTCATATTTACACTGTTGGATAGCTCTCGCCGAGGCGCTTCTAACGACACCACTCACGTGCGGCTATCTCTCACGAAACGTGAGAAATTGTCGTTTCGTTGATTTTCATACTTACCGAAAGTTTACCTGTAGGGAACAAAACCGCCATACATTAGAAGATACTTTGTGATAAAACCTCGTAATTCTACGCCGTTTTCGCTTCCGACCACCTTACCGTGGCTCTCTCCAACCCCTAGACGCGTTCTATACCGTCTAGGTACAATATAAATTCATTCCATAACATTGGATTTTCCTTAAAAACCTTATTTTTTGATAAAATTCGTTATTCCATTGTTTAGCGCTAATTAGTTTCACTTATTAGCGATTCAACTTTGCTCACCTGTCGGGACTGGTGTCTAGATCGCTTTGTGCGCCTAGAATCCACCAGTTTAGGCACGGAAATTGTAATTCTGCATAAATAGTTGTTAATTTTGTACTGAAAAACCTGTTTTTAGACCATAACTTTAAAAAATTATACTACACTTACCTTTCATATTTACACTGTTGGATAGCTCTCGCCGAGGCGCTTCTAACGACACCACTCACGTGCGGCTATCTCTCACGAAACGTGAGAAATTGTCGTTTCGTTGATTTTCATACTTACCGAAAGTTTACCTGTAGGGAACAAAACCGCCATACATTAGAAGATACTTTGTGATAAAACCTCGTAATTCTACGCCGTTTTCGCTTCCGACCACCTTACCGTGGCTCTCTCCAACCCCTAGACGCGTTCTATACCGTCTAGGTACAAAATAAATTCATTCCATAACATTGGATTTTCCTTAAAAACCTTATTTTTTGATAAAATTCGTTATTCCATTGTTTAGCGCTAATTAGTTTCACTTATTAGCGATTCAACTTTGCTCACCTGTCGGGACTGGTGTCTAGATCGCTTTGTGCGCCTAGAATCCACCAGTTTAGGCACGGAAATTGTAATTCTGCATAAATAGTTGTTAATTTTGTACTGAAAAACCTGTTTTTAGACCATAACTTTAAAAAATTATACTACACTTACCTTTCATATTTACACTGTTGGATAGCTCTCGCCGAGGCGCTTCTAACGACACCACTCACGTGCGGCTATCTCTCACGAAACGTGAGAAATTGTCGTTTCGTTGATTTTCATACTTACCGAAAGTTTACCTGTAGGGAACAAAACCGCCATACATTAGAAGATACTTTGTGATAAAACCTCGTAATTCTACGCCGTTTTCGCTTCCGACCACCTTACCGTGGCTCTCTCCAACCCCTAGACGCGTTCTATACCGTCTAGGTACAAAATAAATTCATTCCATAACATTGGATTTTCCTTAAAAACCTTATTTTTTGATAAAATTCGTTATTCCATTGTTTAGCGCTAATTAGTTTCACTTATTAGCGATTCAACTTTGCTCACCTGTCGGGACTGGTGTCTAGATCGCTTTGTGCGCCTAGAATCCACCAGTTTAGGCACGGAAATTGTAATTCTGCATAAATAGTTGTTAATTTTGTACTGAAAAACCTGTTTTTAGACCATAACTTTAAAAAATTATACTACACTTACCTTTCATATTTACACTGTTGGATAGCTCTCGCCGAGGCGCTTCTAACGACACCACTCACGTGCGGCTATCTCTCACGAAACGTGAGAAATTGTCGTTTCGTTGATTTTCATACTTACCGAAAGTTTACCTGTAGGGAACAAAACCGCCATACATTAGAAGATACTTTGTGATAAAACCTCGTAATTCTACGCCGTTTTCGCTTCCGACCACCTTACCGTGGCTCTCTCCAACCCCTAGACGCGTTCTATACCGTCTAGGTACAATATAAATTCATTCCATAACATTGGATTTTCCTTAAAAACCTTATTTTTTGATAAAATTCGTTATTCCATTGTTTAGCGCTAATTAGTTTCACTTATTAGCGATTCAACTTTGCTCACCTGTCGGGACTGGTGTCTAGATCGCTTTGTGCGCCTAGAATCCACCAGTTTAGGCACGGAAATTGTAATTCTGCATAAATAGTAGTTAATTTTGTACTGAAAAACCTGTTTTTAGACCATAACTTTAAAAAATTATACTACACTTACCTTTCATATTTACACTGTTGGATAGCTCTCGCCGAGGCGCTTCTAACGACACCACTCACGTGCGGCTATCTCTCACGAAACGTGAGAAATTGTCGTTTCGTTGATTTTCATACTTACCGAAAGTTTACCTGTAGGGAACAAAACCGCCATACATTAGAAGATACTTTGTGATAAAACCTCGTAATTCTACGCCGTTTTCGCTTCCGACCACCTTACCGTGGCTCTCTCCAACCCCTAGACGCGTTCTATACCGTCTAGGTACAAAATAAATTCATTCCATAACATTGGATTTTCCTTAAAAACCTTATTTTTTGATAAAATTCGTTATTCCATTGTTTAGCGCTAATTAGTTTCACTTATTAGCGATTCAACTTTGCTCACCTGTCGGGACTGGTGTCTAGATCGCTTTGTGCGCCTAGAATCCACCAGTTTAGGCACGGAAATTGTAATTCTGCATAAATAGTAGTTAATTTTGTACTGAAAAACCTGTTTTTAGACCATAACTTTAAAAAATTATACTACACTTACCTTTCATATTTACACTGTTGGATAGCTCTCGCCGAGGCGCTTCTAACGACACCACTCACGTGCGGCTATCTCTCACGAAACGTGAGAAATTGTCGTTTCGTTGATTTTCATACTTACCGAAAGTTTACCTGTAGGGAACAAAACCGCCATACATTAGAAGATACTTTGTGATAAAACCTCGTAATTCTACGCCGTTTTCGCTTCCGACCACCTTACCGTGGCTCTCTCCAACCCCTAGACGCGTTCTATACCGTCTAGGTACAAAATAAATTCATTCCATAACATTGGATTTTCCTTAAAAACCTTATTTTTTGATAAAATTCGTTATTCCATTGTTTAGCGCTAATTAGTTTCACTTATTAGCGATTCAACTTTGCTCACCTGTCGGGACTGGTGTCTAGATCGCTTTGTGCGCCTAGAATCCACCAGTTTAGGCACGGAAATTGTAATTCTGCATAAATAGTAGTTAATTTTGTACTGAAAAACCTGTTTTTAGACCATAACTTTAAAAAATTATACTACACTTACCTTTCATATTTACACTGTTGGATAGCTCTCGCCGAGGCGCTTCTAACGACACCACTCACGTGCGGCTATCTCTCACGAAACGTGAGAAATTGTCGTTTCGTTGATTTTCATACTTACCGAAAGTTTACCTGTAGGGAACAAAACCGCCATACATTAGAAGATACTTTGTGATAAAACCTCGTAATTCTACGCCGTTTTCGCTTCCGACCACCTTACCGTGGCTCTCTCCAACCCCTAGACGCGTTCTATACCGTCTAGGTACAAAATAAATTCATTCCATAACATTGGATTTTCCTTAAAAACCTTATTTTTTGATAAAATTCGTTATTCCATTGTTTAGCGCTAATTAGTTTCACTTATTAGCGATTCAACTTTGCTCACCTGTCGGGACTGGTGTCTAGATCGCTTTGTGCGCCTAGAATCCACCAGTTTAGGCACGGAAATTGTAATTCTGCATAAATAGTAGTTAATTTTGTACTGAAAAACCTGTTTTTAGACCATAACTTTAAAAAATTATACTACACTTACCTTTCATATTTACACTGTTGGATAGCTCTCGCCGAGGCGCTTCTAACGACACCACTCACGTGCGGCTATCTCTCACGAAACGTGAGAAATTGTCGTTTCGTTGATTTTCATACTTACCGAAAGTTTACCTGTAGGGAACAAAACCGCCATACATTAGAAGATACTTTGTGATAAAACCTCGTAATTCTACGCCGTTTTCGCTTCCGACCACCTTACCGTGGCTCTCTCCAACCCCTAGACGCGTTCTATACCGTCTAGGTACAAAATAAATTCATTCCATAACATTGGATTTTCCTTAAAAACCTTATTTTTTGATAAAATTCGTTATTCCATTGTTTAGCGCTAATTAGTTTCACTTATTAGCGATTCAACTTTGCTCACCTGTCGGGACTGGTGTCTAGATCGCTTTGTGCGCCTAGAATCCACCAGTTTAGGCACGGAAATTGTAATTCTGCATAAATAGTAGTTAATTTTGTACTGAAAAACCTGTTTTTAGACCATAACTTTAAAAAATTATACTACACTTACCTTTCATATTTACACTGTTGGATAGCTCTCGCCGAGGCGCTTCTAACGACACCACTCACGTGCGGCTATCTCTCACGAAACGTGAGAAATTGTCGTTTCGTTGATTTTCATACTTACCGAAAGTTTACCTGTAGGGAACAAAACCGCCATACATTAGAAGATACTTTGTGATAAAACCTCGTAATTCTACGCCGTTTTCGCTTCCGACCACCTTACCGTGGCTCTCTCCAACCCCTAGACGCGTTCTATACCGTCTAGGTACAAAATAAATTCATTCCATAACATTGGATTTTCCTTAAAAACCTTATTTTTTGATAAAATTCGTTATTCCATTGTTTAGCGCTAATTAGTTTCACTTATAAGCGATTCAACTTTGCTCACCTGTCGGGACTGGTGTCTAGATCGCTTTGTGCGCCTAGAATCCACCAGTTTAGGCACGGAAATTGTAATTCTGCATAAATAGTAGTTAATTTTGTACTGAAAAACCTGTTTTTAGACCATAACTTTAAAAAATTATACTACACTTACCTTTCATATTTACACTGTTGGATAGCTCTCGCCGAGGCGCTTCTAACGACACCACTCACGTGCGGCTATCTCTCACGAAACGTGAGAAATTGTCGTTTCGTTGATTTTCATACTTACCGAAAGTTTACCTGTAGGGAACAAAACCGCCATACATTAGAAGATACTTTGTGATAAAACCTCGTAATTCTACGCCGTTTTCGCTTCCGACCACCTTACCGTGGCTCTCTCCAACCCCTAGACGCGTTCTATACCGTCTAGGTACAAAATAAATTCATTCCATAACATTGGATTTTCCTTAAAAACCTTATTTTTTGATAAAATTCGTTATTCCATTGTTTAGCGCTAATTAGTTTCACTTATTAGCGATTCAACTTTGCTCACCTGTCGGGACTGGTGTCTAGATCGCTTTGTGCGCCTAGAATCCACCAGTTTAGGCACGGAAATTGTAATTCTGCATAAATAGTAGTTAATTTTGTACTGAAAAACCTGTTTTTAGACCATAACTTTAAAAAATTATACTACACTTACCTTTCATATTTACACTGTTGGATAGCTCTCGCCGAGGCGCTTCTAACGACACCACTCACGTGCGGCTATCTCTCACGAAACGTGAGAAATTGTCGTTTCGTTGATTTTCATACTTACCGAAAGTTTACCTGTAGGGAACAAAACCGCCATACATTAGAAGATACTTTGTGATAAAACCTCGTAATTCTACGCCGTTTTCGCTTCCGACCACCTTACCGTGGCTCTCTCCAACCCCTAGACGCGTTCTATACCGTCTAGGTACAAAATAAATTCATTCCATAACATTGGATTTTCCTTAAAAACCTTATTTTTTGATAAAATTCGTTATTCCATTGTTTAGCGCTAATTAGTTTCACTTATTAGCGATTCAACTTTGCTCACCTGTCGGGACTGGTGTCTAGATCGCTTTGTGCGCCTAGAATCCACCAGTTTAGGCACGGAAATTGTAATTCTGCATAAATAGTAGTTAATTTTGTACTGAAAAACCTGTTTTTAGACCATAACTTTAAAAATTATACTACACTTACCTTTCATATTTACACTGTTGGATAGCTCTCGCCGAGGCGCTTCTAACGACACCACTCACGTGCGGCTATCTCTCACGAAACGTGAGAAATTGTCGTTTCGTTGATTTTCATACTTACCGAAAGTTTACCTGTAGGGAACAAAACCGCCATACATTAGAAGATACTTTGTGATAAAACCTCGTAATTCTACGCCGTTTTCGCTTCCGACCACCTTACCGTGGCTCTCTCCAACCCCTAGACGCGTTCTATACCGTCTAGGTACAAAATAAATTCATTCCATAACATTGGATTTTCCTTAAAAACCTTATTTTTTGATAAAATTCGTTATTCCATTGTTTAGCGCTAATTAGTTTCACTTATTAGCGATTCAACTTTGCTCACCTGTCGGGACTGGTGTCTAGATCGCTTTGTGCGCCTAGAATCCACCAGTTTAGGCACGGAAATTGTAATTCTGCATAAATAGTAGTTAATTTTGTACTGAAAAACCTGTTTTTAGACCATAACTTTAAAAAATTATACTACACTTACCTTTCATATTTACACTGTTGGATAGCTCTCGCCGAGGCGCTTCTAACGACACCACTCACGTGCGGCTATCTCTCACGAAACGTGAGAAATTGTCGTTTCGTTGATTTTCATACTTACCGAAAGTTTACCTGTAGGGAACAAAACCGCCATACATTAGAAGATACTTTGTGATAAAACCTCGTAATTCTACGCCGTTTTCGCTTCCGACCACCTTACCGTGGCTCTCTCCAACCCCTAGACGCGTTCTATACCGTCTAGGTACAAAATAAATTCATTCCATAACATTGGATTTTCCTTAAAAACCTTATTTTTTGATAAAATTCGTTATTCCATTGTTTAGCGCTAATTAGTTTCACTTATTAGCG
This sequence comes from Tyria jacobaeae, assembly GCA_947561695.1. Lineage (NCBI taxonomy): Eukaryota > Metazoa > Arthropoda > Insecta > Lepidoptera > Erebidae > Tyria > Tyria jacobaeae. The sequence continues at coordinate 33,924 of CANNZZ010000008.1, forward strand.
ATTCAACTTTGCTCACCTGTCGGGACTGGTGTCTAGATCGCTTTGTGCGCCTAGAATCCACCAGTTTAGGCACGGAAATTGTAATTCTGCATAAATAGTTGTTAATTTTGTACTGAAAAACCTGTTTTTAGACCATAACTTTAAAAAATTATACTACACTTACCTTTCATATTTACACTGTTGGATAGCTCTCGCCGAGGCGCTTCTAACGACACCACTCACGTGCGGCTATCTCTCACGAAACGTGAGAAATTGTCGTTTCGTTGATTTTCATACTTACCGAAAGTTTACCTGTAGGGAACAAAACCGCCATACATTAGAAGATACTTTGTGATAAAACCTCGTAATTCTACGCCGTTTTCGCTTCCGACCACCTTACCGTGGCTCTCTCCAACCCCTAGACGCGTTCTATACCGTCTAGGTACAAAATAAATTCATTCCATAACATTGGATTTTCCTTAAAAACCTTATTTTTTGATAAAATTCGTTATTCCATTGTTTAGCGCTAATTAGTTTCACTTATTAGCGATTCAACTTTGCTCACCTGTCGGGACTGGTGTCTAGATCGCTTTGTGCGCCTAGAATCCACCAGTTTAGGCACGGAAATTGTAATTCTGCATAAATAGTTGTTAATTTTGTACTGAAAAACCTGTTTTTAGACCATAACTTTAAAAAATTATACTACACTTACCTTTCATATTTACACTGTTGGATAGCTCTCGCCGAGGCGCTTCTAACGACACCACTCACGTGCGGCTATCTCTCACGAAACGTGAGAAATTGTCGTTTCGTTGATTTTCATACTTACCGAAAGTTTACCTGTAGGGAACAAAACCGCCATACATTAGAAGATACTTTGTGATAAAACCTCGTAATTCTACGCCGTTTTCGCTTCCGACCACCTTACCGTGGCTCTCTCCAACCCCTAGACGCGTTCTATACCGTCTAGGTACAAAATAAATTCATTCCATAACATTGGATTTTCCTTAAAAACCTTATTTTTTGATAAAATTCGTTATTCCATTGTTTAGCGCTAATTAGTTTCACTTATTAGCGATTCAACTTTGCTCACCTGTCGGGACTGGTGTCTAGATCGCTTTGTGCGCCTAGAATCCACCAGTTTAGGCACGGAAATTGTAATTCTGCATAAATAGTTGTTAATTTTGTACTGAAAAACCTGTTTTTAGACCATAACTTTAAAAAATTATACTACACTTACCTTTCATATTTACACTGTTGGATAGCTCTCGCCGAGGCGCTTCTAACGACACCACTCACGTGCGGCTATCTCTCACGAAACGTGAGAAATTGTCGTTTCGTTGATTTTCATACTTACCGAAAGTTTACCTGTAGGGAACAAAACCGCCATACATTAGAAGATACTTTGTGATAAAACCTCGTAATTCTACGCCGTTTTCGCTTCCGACCACCTTACCGTGGCTCTCTCCAACCCCTAGACGCGTTCTATACCGTCTAGGTACAAAATAAATTCATTCCATAACATTGGATTTTCCTTAAAAACCTTATTTTTTGATAAAATTCGTTATTCCATTGTTTAGCGCTAATTAGTTTCACTTATTAGCGATTCAACTTTGCTCACCTGTCGGGACTGGTGTCTAGATCGCTTTGTGCGCCTAGAATCCACCAGTTTAGGCACGGAAATTGTAATTCTGCATAAATAGTTGTTAATTTTGTACTGAAAAACCTGTTTTTAGACCATAACTTTAAAAAATTATACTACACTTACCTTTCATATTTACACTGTTGGATAGCTCTCGCCGAGGCGCTTCTAACGACACCACTCACGTGCGGCTATCTCTCACGAAACGTGAGAAATTGTCGTTTCGTTGATTTTCATACTTACCGAAAGTTTACCTGTAGGGAACAAAACCGCCATACATTAGAAGATACTTTGTGATAAAACCTCGTAATTCTACGCCGTTTTCGCTTCCGACCACCTTACCGTGGCTCTCTCCAACCCCTAGACGCGTTCTATACCGTCTAGGTACAAAATAAATTCATTCCATAACATTGGATTTTCCTTAAAAACCTTATTTTTTGATAAAATTCGTTATTCCATTGTTTAGCGCTAATTAGTTTCACTTATTAGCGATTCAACTTTGCTCACCTGTCGGGACTGGTGTCTAGATCGCTTTGTGCGCCTAGAATCCACCAGTTTAGGCACGGAAATTGTAATTCTGCATAAATAGTAGTTAATTTTGTACTGAAAAACCTGTTTTTAGACCATAACTTTAAAAAATTATACTACACTTACCTTTCATATTTACACTGTTGGATAGCTCTCGCCGAGGCGCTTCTAACGACACCACTCACGTGCGGCTATCTCTCACGAAACGTGAGAAATTGTCGTTTCGTTGATTTTCATACTTACCGAAAGTTTACCTGTAGGGAACAAAACCGCCATACATTAGAAGATACTTTGTGATAAAACCTCGTAATTCTACGCCGTTTTCGCTTCCGACCACCTTACCGTGGCTCTCTCCAACCCCTAGACGCGTTCTATACCGTCTAGGTACAAAATAAATTCATTCCATAACATTGGATTTTCCTTAAAAACCTTATTTTTTGATAAAATTCGTTATTCCATTGTTTAGCGCTAATTAGTTTCACTTATTAGCGATTCAACTTTGCTCACCTGTCGGGACTGGTGTCTAGATCGCTTTGTGCGCCTAGAATCCACCAGTTTAGGCACGGAAATTGTAATTCTGCATAAATAGTTGTTAATTTTGTACTGAAAAACCTGTTTTTAGACCATAACTTTAAAAAATTATACTACACTTACCTTTCATATTTACACTGTTGGATAGCTCTCGCCGAGGCGCTTCTAACGACACCACTCACGTGCGGCTATCTCTCACGAAACGTGAGAAATTGTCGTTTCGTTGATTTTCATACTTACCGAAAGTTTACCTGTAGGGAACAAAACCGCCATACATTAGAAGATACTTTGTGATAAAACCTCGTAATTCTACGCCGTTTTCGCTTCCGACCACCTTACCGTGGCTCTCTCCAACCCCTAGACGCGTTCTATACCGTCTAGGTACAAAATAAATTCATTCCATAACATTGGATTTTCCTTAAAAACCTTATTTTTTGATAAAATTCGTTATTCCATTGTTTAGCGCTAATTAGTTTCACTTATTAGCGATTCAACTTTGCTCACCTGTCGGGACTGGTGTCTAGATCGCTTTGTGCGCCTAGAATCCACCAGTTTAGGCACGGAAATTGTAATTCTGCATAAATAGTTGTTAATTTTGTACTGAAAAACCTGTTTTTAGACCATAACTTTAAAAAATTATACTACACTTACCTTTCATATTTACACTGTTGGATAGCTCTCGCCGAGGCGCTTCTAACGACACCACTCACGTGCGGCTATCTCTCACGAAACGTGAGAAATTGTCGTTTCGTTGATTTTCATACTTACCGAAAGTTTACCTGTAGGGAACAAAACCGCCATACATTAGAAGATACTTTGTGATAAAACCTCGTAATTCTACGCCGTTTTCGCTTCCGACCACCTTACCGTGGCTCTCTCCAACCCCTAGACGCGTTCTATACCGTCTAGGTACAAAATAAATTCATTCCATAACATTGGATTTTCCTTAAAAACCTTATTTTTTGATAAAATTCGTTATTCCATTGTTTAGCGCTAATTAGTTTCACTTATTAGCGATTCAACTTTGCTCACCTGTCGGGACTGGTGTCTAGATCGCTTTGTGCGCCTAGAATCCACCAGTTTAGGCACGGAAATTGTAATTCTGCATAAATAGTAGTTAATTTTGTACTGAAAAACCTGTTTTTAGACCATAACTTTAAAAAATTATACTACACTTACCTTTCATATTTACACTGTTGGATAGCTCTCGCCGAGGCGCTTCTAACGACACCACTCACGTGCGGCTATCTCTCACGAAACGTGAGAAATTGTCGTTTCGTTGATTTTCATACTTACCGAAAGTTTACCTGTAGGGAACAAAACCGCCATACATTAGAAGATACTTTGTGATAAAACCTCGTAATTCTACGCCGTTTTCGCTTCCGACCACCTTACCGTGGCTCTCTCCAACCCCTAGACGCGTTCTATACCGTCTAGGTACAAAATAAATTCATTCCATAACATTGGATTTTCCTTAAAAACCTTATTTTTTGATAAAATTCGTTATTCCATTGTTTAGCGCTAATTAGTTTCACTTATTAGCGATTCAACTTTGCTCACCTGTCGGGACTGGTGTCTAGATCGCTTTGTGCGCCTAGAATCCACCAGTTTAGGCACGGAAATTGTAATTCTGCATAAATAGTTGTTAATTTTGTACTGAAAAACCTGTTTTTAGACCATAACTTTAAAAAATTATACTACACTTACCTTTCATATTTACACTGTTGGATAGCTCTCGCCGAGGCGCTTCTAACGACACCACTCACGTGCGGCTATCTCTCACGAAACGTGAGAAATTGTCGTTTCGTTGATTTTCATACTTACCGAAAGTTTACCTGTAGGGAACAAAACCGCCATACATTAGAAGATACTTTGTGATAAAACCTCGTAATTCTACGCCGTTTTCGCTTCCGACCACCTTACCGTGGCTCTCTCCAACCCCTAGACGCGTTCTATACCGTCTAGGTACAAAATAAATTCATTCCATAACATTGGATTTTCCTTAAAAACCTTATTTTTTGATAAAATTCGTTATTCCATTGTTTAGCGCTAATTAGTTTCACTTATTAGCGATTCAACTTTGCTCACCTGTCGGGACTGGTGTCTAGATCGCTTTGTGCGCCTAGAATCCACCAGTTTAGGCACGGAAATTGTAATTCTGCATAAATAGTTGTTAATTTTGTACTGAAAAACCTGTTTTTAGACCATAACTTTAAAAAATTATACTACACTTACCTTTCATATTTACACTGTTGGATAGCTCTCGCCGAGGCGCTTCTAACGACACCACTCACGTGCGGCTATCTCTCACGAAACGTGAGAAATTGTCGTTTCGTTGATTTTCATACTTACCGAAAGTTTACCTGTAGGGAACAAAACCGCCATACATTAGAAGATACTTTGTGATAAAACCTCGTAATTCTACGCCGTTTTCGCTTCCGACCACCTTACCGTGGCTCTCTCCAACCCCTAGACGCGTTCTATACCGTCTAGGTACAAAATAAATTCATTCCATAACATTGGATTTTCCTTAAAAACCTTATTTTTTGATAAATTCGTTATTCCATTGTTTAGCGCTAATTAGTTTCACTTATTAGCGATTCAACTTTGCTCACCTGTCGGGACTGGTGTCTAGATCGCTTTGTGCGCCTAGAATCCACCAGTTTAGGCACGGAAATTGTAATTCTGCATAAATAGTTGTTAATTTTGTACTGAAAAACCTGTTTTTAGACCATAACTTTAAAAAATTATACTACACTTACCTTTCATATTTACACTGTTGGATAGCTCTCGCCGAGGCGCTTCTAACGACACCACTCACGTGCGGCTATCTCTCACGAAACGTGAGAAATTGTCGTTTCGTTGATTTTCATACTTACCGAAAGTTTACCTGTAGGGAACAAAACCGCCATACATTAGAAGATACTTTGTGATAAAACCTCGTAATTCTACGCCGTTTTCGCTTCCGACCACCTTACCGTGGCTCTCTCCAACCCCTAGACGCGTTCTATACCGTCTAGGTACAAAATAAATTCATTCCATAACATTGGATTTTCCTTAAAAACCTTATTTTTTGATAAAATTCGTTATTCCATTGTTTAGCGCTAATTAGTTTCACTTATTAGCGATTCAACTTTGCTCACCTGTCGGGACTGGTGTCTAGATCGCTTTGTGCGCCTAGAATCCACCAGTTTAGGCACGGAAATTGTAATTCTGCATAAATAGTTGTTAATTTTGTACTGAAAAAACCTGTTTTTAGACCATAACTTTAAAAATTATACTACACTTACCTTTCATATTTACACTGTTGGATAGCTCTCGCCGAGGCGCTTCTAACGACACCACTCACGTGCGGCTATCTCTCACGAAACGTGAGAAATTGTCGTTTCGTTGATTTTCATACTTACCGAAAGTTTACCTGTAGGGAACAAAACCGCCATACATTAGAAGATACTTTGTGATAAAACCTCGTAATTCTACGCCGTTTTCGCTTCCGACCACCTTACCGTGGCTCTCTCCAACCCCTAGACGCGTTCTATACCGTCTAGGTACAAAATAAATTCATTCCATAACATTGGATTTTCCTTAAAAACCTTATTTTTTGATAAAATTCGTTATTCCATTGTTTAGCGCTAATTAGTTTCACTTATTAGCGATTCAACTTTGCTCACCTGTCGGGACTGGTGTCTAGATCGCTTTGTGCGCCTAGAATCCACCAGTTTAGGCACGGAAATTGTAATTCTGCATAAATAGTTGTTAATTTTGTACTGAAAAACCTGTTTTTAGACCATAACTTTAAAAAATTATACTACACTTACCTTTCATATTTACACTGTTGGATAGCTCTCGCCGAGGCGCTTCTAACGACACCACTCACGTGCGGCTATCTCTCACGAAACGTGAGAAATTGTCGTTTCGTTGATTTTCATACTTACCGAAAGTTTACCTGTAGGGAACAAAACCGCCATACATTAGAAGATACTTTGTGATAAAACCTCGTAATTCTACGCCGTTTTCGCTTCCGACCACCTTACCGTGGCTCTCTCCAACCCCTAGACGCGTTCTATACCGTCTAGGTACAAAATAAATTCATTCCATAACATTGGATTTTCCTTAAAACCTTATTTTTTGATAAAATTCGTTATTCCATTGTTTAGCGCTAATTAGTTTCACTTATTAGCGATTCAACTTTGCTCACCTGTCGGGACTGGTGTCTAGATCGCTTTGTGCGCCTAGAATCCACCAGTTTAGGCACGGAAATTGTAATTCTGCATAAATAGTTGTTAATTTTGTACTGAAAAACCTGTTTTTAGACCATAACTTTAAAAAATTATACTACACTTACCTTTCATATTTACACTGTTGGATAGCTCTCGCCGAGGCGCTTCTAACGACACCACTCACGTGCGGCTATCTCTCACGAAACGTGAGAAATTGTCGTTTCGTTGATTTTCATACTTACCGAAAGTTTACCTGTAGGGAACAAAACCGCCATACATTAGAAGATACTTTGTGATAAAACCTCGTAATTCTACGCCGTTTTCGCTTCCGACCACCTTACCGTGGCTCTCTCCAACCCCTAGACGCGTTCTATACCGTCTAGGTACAAAATAAATTCATTCCATAACATTGGATTTTCCTTAAAAACCTTATTTTTTGATAAAATTCGTTATTCCATTGTTTAGCGCTAATTAGTTTCACTTATTAGCGATTCAACTTTGCTCACCTGTCGGGACTGGTGTCTAGATCGCTTTGTGCGCCTAGAATCCACCAGTTTAGGCACGGAAATTGTAATTCTGCATAAATAGTTGTTAATTTTGTACTGAAAAACCTGTTTTTAGACCATAACTTTAAAAAATTATACTACACTTACCTTTCATATTTACACTGTTGGATAGCTCTCGCCGAGGCGCTTCTAACGACACCACTCACGTGCGGCTATCTCTCACGAAACGTGAGAAATTGTCGTTTCGTTGATTTTCATACTTACCGAAAGTTTACCTGTAGGGAACAAAACCGCCATACATTAGAAGATACTTTGTGATAAAACCTCGTAATTCTACGCCGTTTTCGCTTCCGACCACCTTACCGTGGCTCTCTCCAACCCCTAGACGCGTTCTATACCGTCTAGGTACAAAATAAATTCATTCCATAACATTGGATTTTCCTTAAAAACCTTATTTTTTGATAAAATTCGTTATTCCATTGTTTAGCGCTAATTAGTTTCACTTATTAGCGATTCAACTTTGCTCACCTGTCGGGACTGGTGTCTAGATCGCTTTGTGCGCCTAGAATCCACCAGTTTAGGCACGGAAATTGTAATTCTGCATAAATAGTTGTTAATTTTGTACTGAAAAACCTGTTTTTAGACCATAACTTTAAAAAATTATACTACACTTACCTTTCATATTTACACTGTTGGATAGCTCTCGCCGAGGCGCTTCTAACGACACCACTCACGTGCGGCTATCTCTCACGAAACGTGAGAAATTGTCGTTTCGTTGATTTTCATACTTACCGAAAGTTTACCTGTAGGGAACAAAACCGCCATACATTAGAAGATACTTTGTGATAAAACCTCGTAATTCTACGCCGTTTTCGCTTCCGACCACCTTACCGTGGCTCTCTCCAACCCCTAGACGCGTTCTATACCGTCTAGGTACAAAATAAATTCATTCCATAACATTGGATTTTCCTTAAAAACCTTATTTTTTGATAAAATTCGTTATTCCATTGTTTAGCGCTAATTAGTTTCACTTATTAGCGATTCAACTTTGCTCACCTGTCGGGACTGGTGTCTAGATCGCTTTGTGCGCCTAGAATCCACCAGTTTAGGCACGGAAATTGTAATTCTGCATAAATAGTTGTTAATTTTGTACTGAAAAACCTGTTTTTAGACCATAACTTTAAAAAATTATACTACACTTACCTTTCATATTTACACTGTTGGATAGCTCTCGCCGAGGCGCTTCTAACGACACCACTCACGTGCGGCTATCTCTCACGAAACGTGAGAAATTGTCGTTTCGTTGATTTTCATACTTACCGAAAGTTTACCTGTAGGGAACAAAACCGCCATACATTAGAAGATACTTTGTGATAAAACCTCGTAATTCTACGCCGTTTTCGCTTCCGACCACCTTACCGTGGCTCTCTCCAACCCCTAGACGCGTTCTATACCGTCTAGGTACAAAATAAATTCATTCCATAACATTGGATTTTCCTTAAAAACCTTATTTTTTGATAAAATTCGTTATTCCATTGTTTAGCGCTAATTAGTTTCACTTATTAGCGATTCAACTTTGCTCACCTGTCGGGACTGGTGTCTAGATCGCTTTGTGCGCCTAGAATCCACCAGTTTAGGCACGGAAATTGTAATTCTGCATAAATAGTAGTTAATTTTGTACTGAAAAACCTGTTTTTAGACCATAACTTTAAAAAATTATACTACACTTACCTTTCATATTTACACTGTTGGATAGCTCTCGCCGAGGCGCTTCTAACGACACCACTCACGTGCGGCTATCTCTCACGAAACGTGAGAAATTGTCGTTTCGTTGATTTTCATACTTACCGAAAGTTTACCTGTAGGGAACAAAACCGCCATACATTAGAAGATACTTTGTGATAAAACCTCGTAATTCTACGCCGTTTTCGCTTCCGACCACCTTACCGTGGCTCTCTCCAACCCCTAGACGCGTTCTATACCGTCTAGGTACAAAATAAATTCATTCCATAACATTGGATTTTCCTTAAAAACCTTATTTTTTGATAAAATTCGTTATTCCATTGTTTAGCGCTAATTAGTTTCACTTATTAGCGATTCAACTTTGCTCACCTGTCGGGACTGGTGTCTAGATCGCTTTGTGCGCCTAGAATCCACCAGTTTAGGCACGGAAATTGTAATTCTGCATAAATAGTTGTTAATTTTGTACTGAAAAACCTGTTTTTAGACCATAACTTTAAAAAATTATACTACACTTACCTTTCATATTTACACTGTTGGATAGCTCTCGCCGAGGCGCTTCTAACGACACCACTCACGTGCGGCTATCTCTCACGAAACGTGAGAAATTGTCGTTTCGTTGATTTTCATACTTACCGAAAGTTTACCTGTAGGGAACAAAACCGCCATACATTAGAAGATACTTTGTGATAAAACCTCGTAATTCTACGCCGTTTTCGCTTCCGACCACCTTACCGTGGCTCTCTCCAACCCCTAGACGCGTTCTATACCGTCTAGGTACAAAATAAATTCATTCCATAACATTGGATTTTCCTTAAAAACCTTATTTTTTGATAAAATTCGTTATTCCATTGTTTAGCGCTAATTAGTTTCACTTATTAGCGATTCAACTTTGCTCACCTGTCGGGACTGGTGTCTAGATCGCTTT
>CANNZZ010000009.1:0-60714 GCA_947561695.1 Tyria jacobaeae
GGAATCCGGAACAAATTAAAGTTCGCACCACACAAAACTTGCGCCATGCTACTCACGCGAAAACTGAAACACGACACCCCAAACCTGAGCATGGGAGGTGTTTTCGTTGAAATGTCCAAAGAGGTTAAAATACTAGGTCTCACCATAGATCATAAACTAACGTTTAACACACATGTCGCCAACGTTTGTAGAAAGGCCACCGACATCTACAAACAACTCTCCCGTGCAGCGAAGGTTAGTTGGGGTTTACACCCTGAGATTATTAGGACAATTTATACAGCTGCCGTCGAACCTGTCATCATTTATGCGGCAAGTGCATGGGCACTTGCAGCGCAAAAATTAGGAGTTCAAAAGACACTAAACGCAGTACAACGTGGCTTCGCTCAGAAACTGTGCGGATCCTACCGCACAGTGTCCTTAAACTCAGCGTTGGTTCTGGCAGGGATACTGCCTCTCGATCTCAGAATACGGGAAGCAGCTGCACTGTACGAGATCAGGAGAGGGTCGTCCCGACTGGTGCTAGGAGATAGAGAGGTAGAGCGTATGGCGGAGTTTGCGGAGGTTCCTCACCCGGCGGCGCATATGGCACTGAGTTTCGAAATCTTGAAGAGTCAAGTGGACGTTGAAAGGAGCAGCGTGCAGCCGGTGCGGATATACACCGACGGCAGCAGGATTGACGGCAAGGTCGGAGCGGCGCTTTCCATATGGAGTGGCAAGGCGGAAACCCAAGCCGTCAAACTTAGCTTGTCCGCGTACTGCACAGTGTACCAGGCGGAACTCCTTGCCATATGTAGGGCGACGGGCGAGGTGCTGAAGCGGAACGAAGGTAGCTATGGTATTTATAGTGACTCTAGATCGGCACTAGAGACCATCACAAATAACGGAACACTACACCCACTCGCATTGAGGGCGCGCTTAAATATTAAAACTGCTTACAGCCTTAACAAGTACATATCCTTATTTTATATTAAAGCACATGCAGGACATATAGGCAATGAACGAGCAGACTTCCTAGCGAAAGAGGCAGCACTTTCGAGTCGGAGGCTGCCTGATTACGATCAATGTCCGATCGCATTCGTCAAAAGGTCTATTCGTGAGAATACCTTGGATGAATGGAACAGAAGGTACCAACTAGGCGAAACCGCCTCCGTCACGAAGGTGTTCCTCCCAAATGTAGTAGATGCCTATCGTACTATGAGAAAAATTAAATTAACATCTAAATTAACACAAGCGTTCACGGGGCACGGGGGATTCTCGCAATACCTGTACAGGTTCAAATGCAAGGATAACCCCTGGTGTGTTTGTGGTACAGACAGCGACGAGAGCGTCATGCATGTGCTGCTGGAATGTCCAATACACGCTAAAGTGAGATACGACCTTGCACAGAAACTAGAAATCGACATACGCAAAGAAAATTTAAGTAAGATATTAGCAAATAAGAAAATGAACTGTTACTTTATTAGATTTTGTGAAAAAGTTGTAGAAATAGTAAACAATAGAAATAAAGTAGAATAAGTATTTGTTATGTTATATATAATACAAATATATAAAAAATAGCAAAGATAGAACACCATAGCATAAAAGTAATTTTGTAACTAGAATAAGAAGAAAATAATTAATGGAAGTGTATAGAATAAGAAAATAAAGTATAAGTAGTACTAGAATAGATAACAAATAGAACTGTATACATTATAAAGTAGTTTCTGTGGAAATGTGATGGATATGTAGTAGAGCAACAAGTTAGAAAGTAGAAGCAAATGTTTTAAATATTCTTGTAACTATAAATTATTTAGTTTAAAAACGAGCTGTGACACTTATATGAGTCACAGGATGCATGAGCTACAACACCCTGTGATAGCGGGTGCTTGTTTTACCATAAAAAAAAAAAAAAAAAAAAAAAAAAAAAAACCTAACCTAACCTAACCTAACCTAACCTAACCTAACCTAACCTAACCTAACCTAACCTAACCTAACCTAACCTAACCTAACCTAACCTAACCTAACCTAACCTAACCTAACCTAACCTAACCTAACCTAACCTAACCTAACCTAACCTAACCTAACCTAACCTAACCTAACCTAACCTAACCTAACCTAACCTAACCTAACCTAACCTAACCTAACCTAACCTAACCTAACCTAACCTAACCTAACCTAACCTAACCTAACCTAACCTAACCTAACCTAACCTAACCTAACCTAACCTAACCTAACCTAACCTAACCTAACCTAACCTAACCTAACCTAACCTAACCTAACCTAACCTAACCTAACCTAACCTAACCTAACCTAACCTAACCTAACCTAACCTAACCTAACCTAACCTAACCTAACCTAACCTAACCTAACCTAACCTAACCTAACCTAACCTAACCTAACCTAACCTAACCTAACCTAACCTAACCTAACCTAACCTAACCTAACCTAACCTAACCTAACCTAACCTAACCTAACCTAACCTAACCTAACCTAACCTAACCTAACCTAACCTAACCTAACCTAACCTAACCTAACCTAACCTAACCTAACCTAACCTAACCTAACCTAACCTAACCTAACCTAACCTAACCTAACCTAACCTAACCTAACCTAACCTAACCTAACCTAACCTAACCTAACCTAACCTAACCTAACCTAACCTAACCTAACCTAACCTAACCTAACCTAACCTAACCTAACCTAACCTAACCTAACCTAACCTAACCTAACCTAACCTAACCTAACCTAACCTAACCTAACCTAACCTAACCTAACCTAACCTAACCTAACCTAACCTAACCTAACCTAACCTAACCTAACCTAACCTAACCTAACCTAACCTAACCTAACCTAACCTAACCTAACCTAACCTAACCTAACCTAACCTAACCTAACCTAACCTAACCTAACCTAACCTAACCTAACCTAACCTAACCTAACCTAACCTAACCTAACCTAACCTAACCTAACCTAACCTAACCTAACCTAACCTAACCTAACCTAACCTAACCTAACCTAACCCAGTCTTGTGCCCCTCACTGACGCGTAAGCAGCGAAATTGCTAAAGCTCCGCGATAAAAAATTCATAAAACGTGACATAGTTATCGGATTTACGAGTTTTTGGTGTCAATGTGTTGGTGAAAGTGTGTTCTACACAAGCAAATTAAGTGTCACACATGGATTGCAGTGCAACGGGCAATATTTGCTGAAAGCATTATCACCACGTGTCAGTTTTGAGGTTAAATTGTAAAATTTACCTTAAAACGTCCACACTGCCTGAACCGAAAGTACGCAATCATCCCTTACTGTCAATAAGGAAGGACCACGCCCCGAGTCACACTACTCCGTCACCAGAACCACTGAAGCTCAACTCCTTCAGGAGTTATTCCAGTGTTTATTAAAACCACGTGCACTGAAAAATCCGAAATACTGAAGCGAGGGAGCTGAAACTTTTACTGGACTTTCTACGTATGCTCTAAGGTCTGACAAATCTTTTTTCATAATTTTATGTGCCTCCTGAAACTTTTTATAAGACTTCAAATCTTGCAACTTTCGAAGCGAAAAACTCAGCGACAAGGCAGTTTTATAACAAAATTCAACTGCTATCCTGTGCGCGCTAAAGAAGAGAGTCTACCAGCAAGATTTTAAAAATTTAAGCCTAAGTTTTGAATAAGGTGTAATCATTTTTGTAAAAAATTTTGTGACTTTAAAATTTTTGTGTAAATTTTTTTATTTCAAAAAATTTTTATATTGTGTCTGACAGTGCTTTATTTTCTACAAATTTTGGTATTTTTTGTGTATTTTTAGGTAAAGCGGTTCTCTAGATATTAATTTTTTTGTGTTTTTTGTAAATAAATTGAAATCTATTAGAAATAATATATTTTTTAAGCTATATTTGTGTTTATTAGGACTGGTGCAGCTAGTTTAAGCCCAAACAACGTCTTCCTAGACTTAGAACTATAGAAATTAGTGAAAATTCACCACCTTGGTTTTAAGGTTTCAGACTTTGAATTGTTATAGCTTAGCAACCGCTTATCGTATGGACCCCGGATTTTTTGCTTTCGGTGACGCTCTTAACAATCTATTAGAAAAGTTGAGTTTTTAAGGTTTCTGACATAAAAAATTTGGGGGCGCTGAAACCACCCGTATATGATAGCCAAAGTTAGGGGCACCACTCTGAAAAAAACCCGGACTTTCTGCGACCGGCGGTTGCGGAGTTATTTAGATTTAGAATCAACTTTTGACATTAGTACCGCCATTTTGTTTTTCTATATACGACCATAGCTCCCGAACCAGACGTCGAGGAAAGTTGCGGCTTTTTGATTTAGCTTTCTTTACTTGTTACCCATCAGGCCCAGTCATTTTCAGGACTTTTCAGGACATTAAATTTTGGGCTGCTGAAAACGACTAAATTATAAAGAGGGGGTCGGACTGATCAGATTGAGTCCAAGCACGAATACTCTGCGACAGGCCCTTCCGGTCAAGCGGGGGTTTGGATTTTGTGTTTGACACATCAGAACTGTCAGACCGGGATTTCGGGCTGCGTTTTCTCGGGAACGGAGGGTCGTAGAAGAGCGGGGTTTTCTCGGGGAATATAAGTGAGGCCCAAATATTATTAGTAATCTGTTTTCAGGCATTTTAGAGAGTCTTCAGTTTTTCAGCCTGAAACCCCTATCGCCTTATAGAGCTCACCGAGACCGTTTCGGGGATACCGCGCACGGTCTTATTCGGGTTCCTGGTTCCGGAGATATAGCTTTTAACCACATATTTGGCGGCCATCTTGGATGAGTAACCAGGTTTTTGGACGGCTGTAACTTCGAAACCCCTTGTGCTAGGATACCCGTGTTTGGTGTCACCGGGGGGGGCTTGTCGAGAGCTATTTGGCAGATATAGAGAGAAGGCTCTACATAGAGCCGTTTAGAAGATTACCAACAGCGGCCCGAATATTGGGCTTAGAGATAATTCGTTTTTTATTCTTATATATTGATAAGTAGAGTAAGCAGATTCTGCTATTATAACTACTAGACTAACTCTATATGGAGCAGAAAAATATAATAGAATACATTTATTAAAGATTTTTGACGAATTACTCGAATTTAAGGTACTTTTACCTTGAATATTATTATTCTGTCACCACTTATTTATATCTTTACTATTTTTCTTATTTTGTTGCTGTACGCAATACGAGAGCTCTTTTGACTCTCGTATTTAGTTTGTAGTTTCGTCTTACTGGACACTTTTATTTATTTTATAAACTTGACGTTGCTCTGCCCAAAATGGCTACAGTACGTACCCCAGCCAAAAAAATGGATAACAGTAGCCCTGGGACATCACCACAGGCAACAAAGGCAGGACCTAACTCTACAACGAGCGTTCGTCGCAGTGTGGGTGAGTGGGAGGCGGCGCTCAGTGAGCCCCAACCATGCACATCTGGTACGCACCCACACATTCCCAAACAGATTGTTCATTCGAAGGTGCCTGCGGCTCCTCGGCTGCCGAAACGGAAGGAGTCGTCACCATCAGTGACGAGAGACATTCCAACTCGGAGTCCATCCGTTGAAGCATCCGAGGACACGCAGGTTCCAGTGCCAAAGAAAAGAGGACCCACTGGTAGGATTCAAGAGGCAAAGGACTGGTTGCGGTATGCTAAGTTGAATGTTACAAGATCTCGCAACATGAAAAACGAACTGAAAAATGGAGCCATCTTGGCCGTAGATAACCTCTACCGCCTAATTAAAGAGGTTGTTGAGGAAAATACATCGGTCAAGAAAACCACACCCAGTTTAAAAACTTCAGCTACAGCACAAACCGCACCTGAAAGAAAAAGTATTGGCGTGAATACGGATGAAACAAGAATTAACGAGAGAGAGAGGAGGGAAAACGACACAGAAGTAAGTACAGGACTAGACACAAAAGAGATAGTGGAATTATTGAAGACCCAAGGGGAAAAAATCAACTCCACCTATCTAGAACTAGGGAAAATTAAAGACAGACTTGACACGGTGAAAGCGTCGCCAGCCGTCAGTACATATGCAGAGATTGTGGCCTCTTCAAGTAAATCTACCCCAAAAGGGCAAGTACTACACTCGGTCATCATTTCGTCAAAGGACGACCAAGAGACTGGTGACGAAGTGCTCGACAGAGTTCGCAGGACAGTCAACGCAAGGGACGGCTGGGTTACTATCGACCGTGTCCGGAAGGTCAAAGACCGCAAGGTAGTAGTCGGATGTAGGACAGAGGAGGACCGGCAAAAAGTAAAGGAGCGGTTGAGAGGCGCAGCAGAGCACCTTAACGTTGAGGAAATAAAGAACCATGACCCCATGGTGGTTCTAAAGGATGTCCTGCTGTTTAACAGCGACGAGGATATCCTGACAGCATTCAAGAACCAAAATGGGGAAGTGCTCAAACACGTAGAGAAAAAAGACATCAGAATGGAAATAAAATTCAAGAGGAAAGCCAGAAACCAATACTGTAATCACGTAGTACTTAAGGTCTCACCACCATTATATAACAACCTTATGAACCGAGGCTACGTACATATTGACATGCAGCGCATTAAGGTTGAGGACCAGTCGCCTTTAATACAGTGCTCGACATGTCTGGGATATGGCCACGGGCGCAAGTTCTGTCGGGAGAGTATCCCTAAGTGCAGCCACTGCGGAGGCCCCCATATGAAGAAGGACTGTGCTGAATGGATCGCAGGAGACATACCACGATGCTGTAACTGCACGGCAGCCAAGATAGTAGAAGGCACAGATCACAACGCTTTTAGCTCTGAATGCTCAGTGCGTAGGAAGTGGGAGGCATTAGCCAGGGCTAAGATTGCGTATTGCTGAAGTTGTCCCGGGAGGGCCCGACGCAGGCAGCCCCACTAAAGGATATCTGATCGCCCAAGCAAACCTACAAAGGAAACAACTAGCGACTGAAGAACTTATGATAGAGTCTGGAAAAAGGAAAATCGCAATAGCGTTTGTTCAGGAACCCTATGTGGGGGGGGCGAGAAGAATGAAGGACTACCGTGGGGCGAGAGTCTACCAGAACACTGCTGTAGGAGATGGGACTGTAAAGGCAGCAATTGTCGTCTACAATGACGAAGTTGACGTCATCCAATGCCCGAAACTCACTAGTAACAATATTGTTGTGGTGAGGATCCGAACCAGTGCCTGGGAAATCGCGGCGGTGTCTTTCTACTTTGAACCGGATACACCCATAGGGCCATACCTGGACCGGCTTAAGAATATTTGCGATGAGCTGGGATCAACCAGGATCTTAATGGGAGGGGACAGTAACGCAAAGAGTACCTGGTGGGGTAGCTCCATAGAAGATCTCAGGGGTGCCGAAATGTCTGGAGCATTAGAGGAACTTCAACTTCAGGTACTAAACACTGGTGATATGCCTACCTTCGATACCGTAAGAGGAAATAGGTCTCTGAAAAGCTTTGTTGACATAACCGCGAGTACCGATGACCTCATGGGACTAATCAATAACTGGAGGGTGGACCAGTCCATTACAAGCTCGGACCACAACACAATACTGTTCGAGCTCAATCTAACAATGAGCAAAGGCTTTAGAGTCCTAAGAACAACAAGGCTCTACAATACAAAGAAAGCCAATTGGGAGCAATTTGTAGAGAGACTGGCAGAGAAGAAGGCCGAGAACACCATAACTGCAGAGGCAATTCAAGAAATTGAAAATAAGGTACACCTTGAGGAAATGGTGGTTAAGTACACAATCGCCATCACCGAAGCTTGCAAGAGTAGTATGCCCCTGAAGAAGCGATCCGAAACCCTAACAGTCCCATGGTGGAACGAGGAGCTCGAAAGAAAAAAGAGAACAATGGTAACCTTCAAAAGAAGGATTCATAACGCTGCACCACATCGCAGAGCAAGGGTTGTCGAACAGTACCTCGTGAAAAAGCAAGACTTTGAAGACCATGCTAAAATCTCCCGCACGCAGAGCTGGAAGGAGTTCTGCACAAAACAGGATAAGGAGGGACTGTGGGAAGGGATATACAGAGTTATCAGTAGGACTGCCAGAAGAGAAGAGGACGTAATGCTGAGGACCAAGGCGGGTGACTATCTTGATCCTAAAGAATCAGCCAACTTGCTTGCGGATACATTCTACCCGGAAGACATCAAAGACAAGGATAGTCCTCACCATCGTAGCGTCAGAGAAGCAGCTGAGCGGGTAAATGTAGTGGAGTGTGATGAACCACATGATCCTCCATTTACCTTACTGGAACTGAGGACCTCGGTGGAGAGTTTTAATCCCAAGAAGGCCCCGGGAGTGGATGGCTTTACAGCGGATGTTTGTAGCAGGGCCGTACACCAAGATCCGAACGCTCTCCTTGCCCTCTATAACAAGTGCCTACAACTATCACATTTTCCGCTCACCTGGAAGGAAGCAACAGTCGTCGTGCTGAGAAAACCGGGCAAGGATGATTATACAAACCCTAAGTCCTACAGACCGATAGGCCTTCTCCCAGTCTTAGGCAAAATCCTTGAAAAAATGATGGTAGAAAGGATGAAATGGCATCTTGTACCGAGGATTAGTACTCGCCAGTTCGGATTCATGCCCCAGAAGGGCACCGAGGACGCCCTCTATAATCTAGTGAACCATATCAAGGGCAAAATTAAGCTGAAGAAGCTGGTGTGCCTAGTCTCATTGGATATAGAGGGGGCCTTCGATAGCGCCTGGTGGCCGAAAATCCGAGTCCGGCTGGCTGAGGAAAAGTGTCCTGTAAATATTAGAAGGTTGATAGATAGTTACCTGAGCTACAGAAAAGTGACTGTGAGATTTGCGGGCGAAGAAAGCGTCAGAAATACAACGAAGGGCTGCGTCCAAGGATCGATCGGTGGACCCCTTCTATGGAACTTGCTCATCGATCCGCTAATAGACGGGCTGGAAAAAAGGGGTGACTATTGTCAAGCTTTTGCTGATGATGTGACAATGGTCTTTCATGGTGACACAGCAATGGACATTGAGAGGCGGGCCAATGCGGCTCTCTCCTATGTTCAGCGGTGGGGTGAGCGTAACAAGTTGAGGTTCGCACCGCACAAAACATGTGCAATGGTGCTTACCAATAAACTTAAATACGACACCCCCCGGCTGGCCATGGGAGGGATCAGCATTGACATGTCCAGGCAAATAAAAATTTTGGGGCTAACAATCGATGACCGCTTATCATTTAACACCCATGTGGCGAATCAGTGTCGAAGAGTATTGGGCATCTACAAACAGATTGCCAGGGCGGCGAAAGTTACTTGGGGACTAAATCCTGAAATTGTTAGGACCATTTATACCGCAGCGGTTGAGCCAATAATCTTGTATGGGGCTCCGGCATGGGCACCTTCAGTTAAGAAGCTAGGTATACGGAAGCAGCTTGACACCGTCCAGAGGGGCTTTGCACAGAAACTTTGCGGATCGTACCGCACGGTTTCTCTTCATGCTGCCCTGCTACTGTCGGGGATACTGCCTCTCGATCTCCGAGTACAAGAGGCAGCCGCTCTGTACGAGGCTAGGAGAGGGTTGTCCCAGTCAGTGGTGGGCGACAGGGAGGTGGAGCGTGCGGTGGGATTCGTAGAGTCTCCACATCCGGCTGAACATATGAACCTGGAGTTCACTAGCTTGGTGGACCAACACCTTGTGGACAGGCACAACGTGCAGCAGGTGCGAATATTCACCGACGGCAGTAAGCTAGAGGGGAAGGTCGGAGCCTCACTCTCCATTTGGAAAGATGAGGCCGAGATCCAGAACCGAAAGCTTGGACTGTCCGCGTACTGCACGGTTTACCAAGCAGAACTCCTGGCCATATGCGAGGCTACGGAAGCAATTATCAAGAGGGCGGAAACAAGTTTTGGGCTGTATAGTGACTCAAGGGCAGCACTGGAGACAATCACGAATCATGGCTCCCTCCATCCACTAGCTATAAAGGTAAGGGTCAATCTGCAAAGGGCCTTGAAACAGGGCAAAGATATCTCTTTGTTCTGGATCAAGGCCCACGCGGGCTTCCAGGGAAACGAGCGGGCTGATGAGCTAGCAAAGGAGGCGGCTTTATACCTCAAAAAATCACCGAACTACGATTTGTGCCCCATTTCATTCGTCAAGCGAAACATCCGAATGCGTTCGCTTGACGAATGGAATGAAAGGTATAGGAGTAGCAACACGGGAGGCGTAACAAAAATTTATTTTCCAGACGCCATTGCCGCACATAG
Source organism: Tyria jacobaeae (assembly GCA_947561695.1). Lineage (NCBI taxonomy): Eukaryota > Metazoa > Arthropoda > Insecta > Lepidoptera > Erebidae > Tyria > Tyria jacobaeae. The sequence goes on from CANNZZ010000009.1 coordinate 10,194, forward strand.
CATTGTTAAGAAGGTGAAGCCGAGTGGTTTAACAACGCAAATAATGACAGGTCACGGAGGATTCTCAGAATATCTGCACCGGTTCAGATGCAAGGATAGCCCTTCGTGCATTTGTGAACCAGATGAACTTGAAACTGTACCACATATACTCCTGAAATGTCCTGTGCACGCGCTCGATAGGTTTCATCTTGAGCAACTGATGGGTCACAAGCTAGAAATAAAAAATATAAGTGAAATCATGAGCAGTAAGTATAGAGCAAAATTCTTAGAGTATTGCACAAACATAGCAGAAAGAGTAATTAAAAGAAATAAGACATAGGTAGTAATAAAATATGTTTCTGAAATATAATATGGTATATTTTTAAGAAACATGTATAGAAATAGTTTAGCTAGCAATAGTTGTAAGAAAACCTATATACATGATAAGCTGCTTAAAAATAAGCTGTAGAAATTTAAGTATACGATAAGGAACACTGTCAATAAGATTAACTTTAATAATCATAAAAATGAAAAGAAAAGAAATGTCATCATACTCAGTGAGGCAAAAGTAAGTGTTAAAGTAGCTGCTATAAAAGCGATTAGTTAGAAATTAAAGATAAGTGTCTAAAAGAACTAGAAGATAAATGTACTAGAAATAAGCATATAGATGTAATTAGATGGTAAGAAAAATTTGTAAGCCTACATAAAAAAAAAAAAAAAAAAAAAAAAAAAAAAAAAAAAAAAAAAAAAAAAAAATACTAAATAAAGGATCACCCTAACTACCACCCCCCCCCCTCCCTGTGAGATGCATATTAATTGAAATAAAATAGTTTAGGAAATAGATAGTATACGAGATGGGTATCCCACCCATATATAAGAATGCAAGAGACAGAGTGAAGAAAATTGGCCCAGAAACTAACGAGTTAAAAGACTTTAAAATTTCTAGGTTTTACTTAGTGTTTAAAAATAGCCTAAGATTGCAACGATATTTAAATATATAAGACTTATATTTTTCTGAAAGATTTTTCTAGGCCCTGTAGGCCAGTGCCCCAGACTACATTTTGGCAAACTGTCTACATTTTTAGAACTTAAATTTGTGACTCAGATTCAAGGTTTTAAGAAACCTAAGTGAGACCTAAGCGAATAATAGAATTTAATTTTTCGAAAATTTTGGGGGGCTATAACCTGGGATACTGCTTAACGATTCCAGGTCTGACACCACAGAAACTATTTTTGTAGGGGTACAAAATAGGTGGATTCATAAAAAAGTTTCTATCTTAAATTTTGGGGGGGGTCAAATTCATTTTTAAATTACGATTTGTCATTTATTGAAAGAACTTCGGACTGAAATATCTCGGGAACCACTGGTCCGATCGGGACAATTGAGGTGACGAAGAACTAGCCCGCACTGAGACCTATTCAGCACTACCATCGGAGTGACTCTAGGTAGAGCAGTTACGGAGTTAAGTTTTGTAGCCGAGAAATTTTTATTTTTATTTTATCTTAAGTTCTTAGGTTCATTACAGGGGTCTCTTAAGGTTATTGATGTATCGTTAATGGGCTCTACATAGAGACCTTAATGTAAATATTTACTTTTGTTCATTATATATAAGAATAGCTAAGTGACAGGGGCCGTACAACCCTATAAGAACCGACAACTCTGCCGTGCGGAGATAAACGGCTCTACGTAGAGCATAAACTTTTATAGTTAGTTACTTAGTTAGACAAAAGTTACAACTTTGTACTTATTCTGATTTGTATTCATCTTATTCTTTGCATATTTGTATCTAGTAATAAGAATTACGTTGTTTACCGCGTTTCTTGACCGGTATATTTAGACTTTTTATTTTTTTGTTGACCAAACGAACGCTGAAAACAGGGTTTTATACAACCCGCAGATAAAACCGACTACACTGTTGAGCAGAGTACTGACGGTGGTCCCCCTATAGGGATAAAATATAATTTTACTTCTTTTATTTTGATTGACGCGTACCTTCATATAAACTATGTTTGGCATTGGCATACGTACTCCCAAGAAATCACCTGCGAAACCCTCGACAGTAAACCCTAGCGTTAGGCGAAGCATTGGAGAGTGGGAGGCTGTGAGTGTGGATTCCGCCTCCAAATCAACATCAAAAATGTCGGCGCCGGTGACTCCTAGCGAGCAGCTAGGATCTTTGTCGCAGAGTCAGAACCACACGGCCAAAAACAAGAAACCCACGGTACTACACTCTCCGCCGAAAATCGGGACCAGGGCCGATGTGAATAGTGTGGCGGAAGCGAGGGGCCTTGTCGTAAAAGCCAAAACAAACCTCAGTCTGTCCAAAAACATCAGGACAGACATAAAAAACTCGCTCACTGAGGTAATTGACCGGCTTTACCAAATAATTAAAGAAGCAGCTGAGAAAAATAAGGCAGTCTTGACGCAAACAGGTGCCGGGACAACGGACCCAGAGAACGCAGTTATTGACCCCAGTCCTTCGAAGAGCGGCGACCGAGCCTCAAGCCTGGTCCAGAAAATTGAGGAACACTCGAGGTTGCTCTTGGAGAGCAACCGATTGTTGTTGTCCAATAGCAACCATATGAAAGAATTGGAAGTCTCCATAGGAAATCAAAGGGAATATTTAGAAAAGGTAGCATCCACCTATGCAAGCGTGGCGGCGGTCGGGTGCAGGGCACCACAACCAAATCGTGGTACTCTGCACTCGGTCGTGGTAGCGTCTTTGGATGAAACAGAGTCTGGGGATGAGGTTCTGGACAGGGTGAGGAAGGTGGTCGATGCCAAGGAAGGGTGGATAAACGTAGAAAGGGTAAGAAAGGGCAAAGATCGGAAAATAATAATGGGCTTTGGAAACAGGGCAGACCGTGAAAAAGTAAAGGAAAGACTGGTTAGAGACGGCAAGAACCTCACTGTGGAGGACGTGAGGAACAAGGACCCGTTGCTGGCTCTCAGGGGCGTCCTGGCGGTGAACTCTGATGAGGATATCATGGGTGCCCTGAGAAATCAGAATCGCGACGTTTTTCGCGGCCTCGGCGAGGAGGAAAACAGACTGGAGGTGAAATATAGGCGGAGAACTAGGAACCCCCATACCTGTCACGTGGTGCTTAGTGTATCGCCCATTATCTGGCGGCGAGTAGTCGAGGCTGGGTATGTAAGGATAGACCTTCAGCGCATCAAAGCGGAAGACCAGTCACCCCTGGTGCAGTGCACGCGATGCCTAGCATACGGTCACGGCAGGCGATTCTGCAAGGAACCGGCCGACTTATGCGGCCACTGTTATGGGCCCCATATGAGGAAGGACTGCACTGAGAAACTGGCTGGAGAACCGCCTAAGTGCAGAAATTGTGTCAAGATGAAGCTGCACCAGGCTGATCACGACGCCTTCAGCATTGACTGCCCGACGCGGGAAAGATGGGATGAAATAGCCCGGTCAACTGTGGCGTATTGTTAAAGGCACCCCACTGGAGCGAACGCCTTACATAGTGCTGCAGGCAAACCTACAAAGGAAGAAGCTGGCGACCGATGAAATCCTTTTAGAGGCTGAAAAACGCGGAGCGGCATTGGCATTACTACAAGAGCCGTATGTGGGTGGAGCTCAGGCAATGAGGAGTCACAGAGGCGTTCGACTTTTCCAGAACACTGCTGTAGGAGGCGGGACTGTTAAGGCAGCAATTGCGGTTTTTGACCAAAATCTCAAAATCAAGCAGTACCCAAAACTTACCACAAACAACATCACAGTGGTGGGAATCCAGACAAGTGCCTGGGAGATCACGCTTGTATCATTTTACTTTGAGCCAGACCGCCCCATAGAGCCCTACCTAGACCACCTCAGAAGGATCGAGGAGAAAGTCGGCTCTAGAATGTGGATCCTCGGAGGGGATGCAAACGCAAAGAGCACGTGGTGGGGTAGTCCTACAGTCGACAATCGAGGAGAGGTGACCTCAGGAGCTCTAGAAGAAATGGGCCTACAAATTCTCAATAGAGGGGAAACTCCGACCTTTGACACCGTGCGAGGGGGGAAGCGGTACTCCAGCTTTGTCGATGTAACAGCATGCTCGACGGACATCTTCGCAAGGGTAGACGACTGGAGGGTTGACGAGAGCCTCACGAGCTCTGACCATAACGGCATCGTCTTTAAAATTAATTTAGAAAAAATATTAACAAATAAAGTAGAAAGAACCACTAGATTATTTAATACCAATAAAGCCAATTGGTCTGACTTTAATTTAAAGTTCAGACAATTGAAAATAGATAAAAACATAACGACACTTAAAATACAAACAATAAACAATATATCACATTTGGAAGAAACAGTAAACACAGTCATAAATATAATAGATAACACTTGCAGAAAGGCGATGCCATTAAAGAAAAACAAAGAAACACTTACCATGCCTTGGTGGTCCTCGAAACTCGCTGCCCTGAAGAAGGAGGTCGCAACCAGGAGGCGAAGAATCCGATGTGCCGCTCCAGTCCGTAGGAACAAAGTCGTTGAGGAGTACCTAGAAAAGAAAGATGAGTATGAGTCGGAAACCAAGAGAGCTCAGATAGAGAGCTGGAAAGAGTTCTGCGGGAAGCAGGATAGGGAAGGGGTCTGGGAGGGGATATACAGGGTGATCGGGAGGACGACCAAGAGGGAGGAAGACCTGCTGCTGGAGAGAGATGGTGTAGTGCTGGACGCAAAAGATTCCGCTAAGCTATTAGCTGAAAAATTTTACCCGGAAGACCTGATCGAAAGCGACAGTGCTCACCACAGAGAGTTACGATACCTAGCCGAAAACTTGAACGGGGGTGAACAAAATGATCTTTGTGACCCGCCGTTCACAATGGCGGAACTCAAGACGGCGATTCGATCGTTCAACCCTAAAAAAGCCCCTGGAGCAGACGGCTTCACGGCCGATATATGTAGCCATGCTATCTACTCGGACCCCGACTTCTTCCTGGCTCTCTACAATAAATGCCTGGAGCTACATTACTTTCCGGTGGCCTGGAAAGAGGCGGTGGTCGTCGTCCTTAGAAAGCCTGGGAAATCAGACTACACGAACCCAAAATCTCTGCGGCCTGTCGGACTTCTATCCATACTCGGCAAAATCTTGGAAAAAATGCTGGTGGCCCGCCTCAAGTATTATCTTCTGCCCAGGTTGAGTACTCGCCAGTACGGATTCATGCCCCAAAGGAGCACGGAAGACTCTCTCTATGCCCTTATGAAAAACATTCGAGAACATCTGGACAACAAACTTATTGTTACAATTGTGTCCTTGGATATAGAGGGGGCATTTGATAATGCCTGGTGGCCAGCCGTCAGGGTCCGTCTGGCTGAGGAAAAGTGTCCGGTTAACTTGAGAAGGGTCATGGACAGCTATCTCCGTAATAGGAGGGTGGAGGTCCGATACGCGGGAGAATCTGTCAGTAGGGGGACGAGCAAGGGTTGTGTCCAAGGTTCCATAGCGGGGCCTATTTTATGGAACCTTCTGCTTGACCCATTGCTGAAGGAGCTGGAACATTATGGGTATTATGCACAGGCTTTCGCGGATGACGTGGTGTTGCTCTTTGCTGGAGCAACTGCGTATGAAGTTGAAGTGAGTGCCAATGCTGCTCTCGAGCATGTCCGGGCGTGGGGTGTCGCTAACAAATTAAATTTTGCTGCACATAAAACGGTTGCGATGACCATCACCCGCAAATTAAAGTATGACACGCCACGTCTGGGCATGGGCGGAATCGGCATTGGTATGTCGCAACAGATTAAGCTTCTGGGGGTCCTAATAGACGAAAAGTTAACTTTTAACGCACATGTAACCAGCGTTTGTCAGAAGGCAGTAAACATTTACAAGCAGCTGTCGAGAGCTGCAAGGGTCAGCTGGGGCCTCCATTCTGAAGTTATCAGAACAATATACGTCGCTACAGTAGAACCGGTTGTGTTGTACGCCGCCAGCACATGGGCGCCAGCCTCGAACAAACTGGGAGTTATTAAACAGCTATCTGTTCTGCAGCGCGGATTTGCGCAGAAGCTGTGTAGGGCATATCGCACGGTCTCCCTGAATTCAGCGCTGGTGCTGGCTGGGATACTCCCACTGGATCTCAGAGTTCGTGAGATGGCCTCATTGTATGAGGCCAAGCGGGGGATACCCCGGCCAGCGCTACGCGGCAGGGAGGTGGAGCGCATGGCATCTGCACTTGAGGCTCCGCATCCCTCGATGCGAATTGTCATGGAGCTGCAGAGCGTGGTGGACCAAACTGAAATCAACCAGCACACCGATGTTGAGGTACATATTTTTACAGACGGCAGCAGGATTGAGGGTCGCGTCGGAGCTGCTTTTTCCATATGGAAAAACGGGGTGGAGACCGGGGCCCTCAAGCTTGCTCTCCCCAGCTACTGTACGGTCTACCAGGCTGAGCTCCTGGCCATTTGTAGGGCTACGCGAGAAGTCGCGAAACGTAGGGAGTTTTCCTTTGGAATTTTTAGCGACTCTATGGCGGCTCTCCAGACTGTGACGAACCCTGATTGCCTTCACCCCCTAGCGGTGGAAGCCAGGGAAAATATAACATCGCTGTCCCAACAGGAAAAAATTGTTACACTTTTCTGGGTAAAGGCCCACGCGGGAGTAGAGGGTAATGAGAGGGCCGACTGTCTGGCAAAAGAGGCCGCTAGAGGATCCAAGGGAAAACAGGACTACGACTTGTGCCCGGTTTCATTCGTCAGGAGGAGCATCCGCCTTGCTACTCTTGACGAGTGGAACCATAGATACACGTCAAGCAACACAGCCTCGATTACGAAACTATTCTTCCCAGATGTGGTGGCGGCGTACAACATAGTTAGAGGACTCGAGACAACAAGCGTGCGAACACAACTGATGACGGGACATGGTGGGTTCTCTGAATACTTGAACCGCTTCAAGTGTAAGGAGAGCCCATCGTGCGTCTGTGACCCGGATGTCCCGGAAACGGTGCCGCACTTGATCGTAGATTGCCCGGTGCACGCCAAGGAACGATTTAAGATTGAGCAAGAACTAAACGCACAAATAACTATAGGTAACATTCAGGGGTTAATGGCCAGCAAAGATAGAAAAAAGTTCTTGGGATATTGCGAAAAAGTAATTAAAATAGTAATAATTAGAAATAAGAATTAAGCAAAAGTATCCTTACATAATATATGAAATATTAATGTTAAGTGTACAACAAAACAGAATTAGATAAAAGGAATGGTTTCGGAATAGATAAAGATAAATGCTTCGTAAACAATAGAAATAAATGGAATAAGAACACATTGTAAATACAATATAATAGTATGAAATAACATAGCATGATAATAATAGTAATAAATAGATGTGAAATAAATAGAAAATAAGGAAACGGTAGCAATAGAAACTAGTAGTATATAGCAAACTCCAAGGATTAAATTACATAGATAAGTACACAAAGAGGCATCGTTAGCTGTATAAAATTTGCATATAGAAGTTAAGATAAGATGTGTGTGGTTTGTTAATATGTATAATAATATTGTATGTAAGCCAAAACTAAATATAAAGAAAAAACAGTCTCCGAAGAATATCGGAGGGACAAGTTGCAACACCCTGTGATGACGGGTGCTTGTACAAAAAAAAAAAAAAAAAAAAAAAAAAAAACCTAACCTAACCTAACCTAACCTAACCTAACCTAACCTAACCTAACCTAACCTAACCTAACCTAACCTAACCTAACCTAACCTAACCTGGGGCGCTGGTCGGGTAACCTCCACGTTGGCTTTCCCGTTTCTTCCCCCCTTGGACTACGGTCCTGGGGAGCAGAAGCGTGGAGGCTGGTGCGCCCTGGACAGCGGTCAGTATACTCTGACTCTGAGGGGATCGAGCTCTGTATGCTGGCCGTTGACTAATAACCCGACAGCCCTTATCAGGGCTAGCTGACTCCATTGCACGAGGGGGTCGTGGGATCCGCACAGCCCTTTTCAGGGCTCGCCGTCGCTCCCGTGATCCCTCTGCTTTCAGAGGGGACAGGGGAGAGACGGTGTTAGGGATCGAGGGACGGGTCGGCCCACTGCTCGCGCGGGGGCTGACGGGCACTTGTGCCACCGTGGGAGGTGGGAGAGGCTTGGCCGCCCTCTCGCGTTCCGTAACCAACAGGGGCTCAACAATGACCTGACTGGTGGCTCCAGGAGGGTATGCTGGGAACCTGTTGGCCGGAGGGCTTGCCTTAACTGGCCGGCCCACGTCAAGGAAAAGACTTTAAAACCCGACAGCAATGTCGTTAAAAGCGGACCTCTCGCTGTAGGCTGTGGTTCCGGCTATGGCCGGCGGCGATGAGTGTCGGGCTGCCGTCGCCTCGTTGCTGATGGCGGCCACGAGGAGAGGCTCTGCTGGGGCGGGAGTGGGCTGGGCTCGCTCTTCCGCCCCGCGGGCCACCGGCGGGGGGACGCCGGCGGGCGCAGTTCGCACGCGATCCTGGGTGGGAACGCCGGCGGGCGCAGTTCGCAAGCGTCCCTGAATGAGAGTGGCCACGGGCGGTGGGTCGGGGGACCTGCTGCCCCATGCTAATGTGGCGGAATGCGCCCCTCTGTGTTTCTGGGGTGCATTCATGAGGAGAGCCCGACAAACAAAGGGCGTCCCTAGCCGAGTCGCGGTGAGCAAACTATCCCGTGGCTCGGATTAGGTGAAGGAGGAACACCGTGGTGGTTTAGTGGGTAGTCTAGCCTCTTCGAGGTCAGGAGTCCCACACGAAGCGAACCCCCTGCCCCCGTGGAGGGTGAGCGAAGTGCCTAAATGCATTCCACCACGTAAAAAAAAAAAAAAAAAAAAAAAAAAAAAAAAAAAAAACCTAACCTAACCTAACCTAACCTAACCTGGGGCGCTGGTCGGGTAACCTCCACGTTGGCTTTCCCGTTCCTTCCCCCCTTGGACTACGGTCCTGGGGAGCAGAAGCGGGGAGGCTGGTGCGCCCTGGACAGCGGTCAGTATACTCTGACTCTGAGGAGCTCTGTATGCTGGCCGTTGACTAATAACCCGACAGTCCTTTTCAGGGCTCGCCGTCGCTCCCGTGATCCCTCTGCTTTCAGAGGGGACAGGGGAGAGACGGTGTTAGGGATCGAGAGACGGGTCGGCCCACTGCTCGCGCGGGGGCTGACGGGCACTTGTGCCACCGTGGGAGGTGGGAGAGGCTTAGCCACCCTCTCGCGTTCCGTAACCAACAGGGGCTCAACAATGACCTGACTAGTGGCTCCAGGAGGGTATGCTGGGAACCTGTTGGCCGGAGGGCTTGCCTTAACTGGCCGGCCCACGTCAAGGAAAAGACTTTAAAACCCGACAGTCAAGTCGCTTAAAACCTATGGATACCGGGGAACCTCCATAGTATGTGCCCCGCTTCCTGGAATGAGCGTCACCCGGGAAGTGTAATTTGTTCGTCTCGTATTCGTGGGAAGTGTATGGATATAAAATTAAAACAACACAAAAACAAAGAGGAGGAGATGGAGACGGAGACCGCAAAGTCCTCTGTCTCTCTCACTGAGACGGTGCCAGTGTTGGTGCCAGTGGTGGAGATGGAAAGGATGGACCCGGCGGTGGTGCTTGAGCGGTCATCTGCTGACAGCACACCTGGAGCTACACGCTCGTCTTCCCCAGCAGTGGGAAGACTCTGGCGCAAGCGAACCAACTCCTTCACGGAGTTGGACTCGCAAAGCAACGGTGGCTCCGTGGATGGGGGCCCAAAAAGAGGCCGTGGCCGTCCCCCGAAAACGGGGGAATATGTCGGTCTAGCGAAGGCGAAGGCTGAGCTCAACGCGGCCAAGCAGCGTGAGCTCGAGCTTCAAGCCGAAGAGGAGCTCGCGGATGAGCTGCGACTGCTGCGGCGAAGGGCTCTCTACATTAGAGAGACCCCTGGCCCGCAGCCTCAGCCCAGTCTGCAGCCCCAAGCGGGACCGGCATCCTCGGCCACCGAGTCCCTCAATGTGGAGGAGATTTCGGGCTCCATAGAGGCGGCGGTGAAGGTGGTTGAAACCATCGCCCAAAAGAGCTCGAACCTCAAGGGCCAATACGTGCGGGACCTCAGAGCCGCGTGCAACTCCATCATGGAGAACACGCGCGTTCTCATGTCCCGCACGGAATCGGAGGAGGTGGCCAAGCTACAGGCCGAGCTGGCTGCTGTACGGGCTGAAATGCGGGCCTTGAAGCGGCAGGCGGAGGCTGCGCCGCCCCCGATGAGTCGTGACGAGATCGGCTTTCTCGTCGACGCGCGAATCGCGGGGATCGCGGACCGCCTGCTGCCGGAAACCCGCATCCGTCCGCCTCTGCAGGCCGACAAGAGGGGTGCGGCACGGTCTGCCGGGCCTGAGCCCGAGCCTGAGGCGTCTCCCTCAAGGCCTCTCCCCCCTCCCCTCTCTTCTCCAATGCCAGTCGGGCAGGTGGAGGAAGGGCCGTGCCTTACCGGGCCGCCGGAAGGGAAGGGGGAGAAGAAGAAGAAGAGGAAGAAGGCGGGGAAGAAGACGGCCGCGGCGAAGGAGGCGGAGGCTGCCCGACTATCGCGGCAGTCGCCCCCGTCGACTTCGACTTCGACGACGTTGGCTCCCGCCCCGCTCCTGCAAAGCGGATCGTGGAGCGAGGTGGCGGCTAGGCCAAAGGCGCCTAAACCGCCCCCTGTCGGGTCGGCTGCCCCAGCCGCTAACACTCCGGTAGCGCCAGCCACCAAGCGGAGGAAACGGAGGCCCCGCAAATTGCGCACCCCGCAAACGGCAGCGGTCACCATCACGCTGCAGCCGAGCGCCGCGGAGCAGGGCATCACATACGCGCAGGTGATGTCCAAAGCCGAGAGGTCGATAGACCTCAAGGGCTTGGGCATCGACGGCCTCCGACTCCGCAACGCCGTAACCGGAGGTCGGATCCTGGAGGTGGCTGGCGCCGACAGAGCCCAAAAGGCCGACCAGCTCGCTGCCAAACTCAGGGAGGTGCTGGAAGAGGTCCGCGTCGCTAGGCCGGAGAGATGCGTGGAGATGCGCATCTCTGGGCTGGGCGACTCGGCCTCGAAAGAGTCGGTGGCGGAGTCGCTGGCGGCGGAGGGGGGCTGTGCTGCCGACCACATTAAGGTGGGCAACATACAGCGCCCACCTGGCCGACAGGCCACTGCCTGGCTGCGGTGCCCGGTTGGGGTGGCCAAGAAGCTGACGGATGGCCGCCGAATCGTCGTCGGGTGGTCAGTGGTCAGACTGACCACCCTGGAATCGAGGCCGGCGCGGTGCTTCCGCTGCCTCGAGCCGGGACACGTCGGGGCCAAGTGCTCTGCGGCCACTGACCGCAGTGCGCTTTGTTTCCGTTGCGGGCAGGCCGGCCACAAGTCGGCCACCTGCTCCGCGGCGCCCGATTGCCCCGTCTGTTCGGCGGAGGGTGCGGCGTCCGGCCACCGGCTTGGGTCGGCGGAATGCAAGGCGGCCTCCCGAAGCAGGGGGGCAAAAAGGAGAGCAGCAGGTGGGGCGAAACCCACGCCCTCGCCCACCCTGCTGCAGAATGAGGAGGAGATGGACACCGCCCAAACATAATGGCCCAAACCATCTCCGTACTGCAGGCCAACGTCAACCACTGCGCCGCGGCTCAGGACCTTCTGGCCCAATCCATGGCGCAGTGGCAGACGACATTGGCAGTAGTCGCCGAGCCGTATTGCATTCGCAACAGCCCTGACTGGGCCGGCGACCACAGCGGCTTGGTGGCTATCGTCGCTCGGCGATCGGCTCCCTTCGACAGAGTGCGGAAGGGCCGAGGGTGCGTACTCGTCGCGCTGGGTGGCGCTGCGGTGATTGGGGTGTACTGTCCCCCCAGCAGAAGCCTCGCCGAGTTCGAGCAGTTGCTCACGGAGGTCGGGGCTCTGCTGGCAGAAGTACACCCCACCCCGGCTGTGGTGGCCGGGGATTTCAACGCTCACTCACGGGCGTGGGGATCCCCGGCGACCGATGCCCGGGGGGAGATGGTGGAGGAGTGGGCGGTGTCCCAAGGCTTGGTGCTGCTGAACCGAGGGACGGTCCATACGTTTGTGCGGGACCGGGCCGGGTCGATAGTCGATCTTTCATTCGCGAGTTTTGGCCTGGCCCGTCGCATACACAACTGGCGGGTCGTCGAGGGGGTGGAGACTTCGTCTGACCACCGGTATATCCGGTTCGACATCGTCCCTGCCCCTGCGGCGCCTCGTGTGGCACTGGATCGCCCCGTTTCAGGGGAAGGCCCGCGGTGGCGGCTCGGAACGCTGGACCGGGAGCTGGCCCGAGAGGCGGCTATCGTCGAGCGATGGGCTGCTGTCGACAGCGGTCCGGACGTGGACGCAAGATGCGAGCGGCTCACTGGAGCGCTGACTCGCGTCTGCGACGCGGCGATGCAGAGGGCGAGACCTATCCCGCCTCGGAGACGGGTGTACTGGTGGCGTCCTCACCTAACCAGGTTACGTGCCGCGAGTTACGCGGCCCAGAGGCGGTACACCCGCAGCCGAAGGCGGGCTGTTAGAGATCTCGCCCGCGAAGAAGAGTTGCACGCCGCGTACCTGGCCGCTCGTCGGGCCCTCGGCTCGGCGATCATAGCCGCCAAGGATGAGGCCTGGAGGGAGTGGCTCGAGAGCCTCGACCGAGATCCGTGGGGGCGCCCGTACAAGACTGTGAGTCAGAAACTCCGGCCTTGGGCACCTCCCCTCACCAGAACTCTCGAGCCGAGTCTTCTGGACCGAGTGGTCAGTTCCCTCTTCCCTGCGAGGGAAGAGTGGGTCCCGCCGCGGATGGCAGCATCAAGCCAGATGCCGTCAGACGAAGGGGCAATACCTCCCGTGTCCGATGCCGAGTTAGGGGCCGCGATACTGGCACTGCGGTCCAGGAATCGCGCCCCGGGTCCGGACGGAGTCCCTGGGAAGGTAATTGCCACAGTCATGCCGGCATTAGAGGAGGAGACGCTGTCCCTCATGTCGGAGTGCCTGGCGTCGGGGAGAGTCCCTCGGCGATGGAAAATCGGCAAGCTCGTGCTGCTCAAAAAGCACGGGCGCCCAGCCGAATCGCCGTCGGCCTACCGCCCCATCGTGTTGCTCGACGAGATGTGCAAGCTTTTTGAGCGGGTGCTCGCTGCGCGTCTCGTCCGCCACTTGGAGGGGGCGGGGCCCAATCTGAGCGACGGCCAGTTCGGCTTCCGACGTGGGAGGTCGACCCTCGACGCGATATCCCGACTGCGGGTCAGCGTCGATGAAGCGGTCTCCGGGGATGAGGTGCTGTTGGCTGTATCGTTGGATATATCCAACGCCTTCAACACCCTCCCCTGGGAAACCATTGCGGAGGCGCTGAGGTACCACAATGTCCCGTGTTACCTCAGGCGCGTCCTTGCGGACTACTTCGTGGACCGGGTCATCATTTATCCGGCCCAAGGCGGGGTAGTGCGCAGGGGCATGTCTTGTGGCGTTCCGCAGGGGTCGGTCCTCGGGCCGCTCCTGTGGAACATAGGTTATGATTGGGTCCTGCGTGGTGCTAATCTTCGGGGGGTTGGTGTAATCTGTTACGCCGACGATACCCTAGTCACCGCGCGGGCCCCCACATTTCGGGACGCCGCCGTCCTTACCACGGCAGGTGTCGCCCACGTAGTGCGTCGAATCGGGGCGCTCGGCCTAAAAGTTGCCCTCGAAAAGTCCGAGGCCCTTTTCTTCCACGGGCCACGGCAGACGCCGCCTAGAGATAGGACGATTATGGTGGGCGGCATCCCCATCGCTGTCGGGACCAGCCTGAAATACCTCGGGCTCGTTCTCGACAGTCGGTGGCGGTTCGAGGAGCATTTCCGGCAGCTGGCACCGAAGTTGCTTGCATTCGCCGGAATGCTCTCGCGGTTGCTGCCCAACAGCGGAGGCCCAGGGTCTGCCTGCCGCCGCCTCTATGACGGAGTGGTGCGCTCCAAGGCGCTCTATGGAGCGCCTATATGGGCGGAGGCCCTGTGCCCGGCGAATATGGCGCTACTGCGACGTCCGCAGCGCGCCATCGCGCAGAGAGCTGCACGAGCGTATCACACCGTCTCTTACGAGGCGGCGTGTCTGATTGCGGGTAGTATCCCCTGGGATCTCGAGGCCGGCGTACTCAAGAGGGTGTACGACAAGGGCGCCCTGATGCGGCGTGATCTCGGCGGTCGGCCGCCTCCGGAGGAGATCGATCGCTGGAGACAAACAGCTCGCGATGATCTCTTCCGGAGATGGGCCGAAAGACTGCGGGCAACCCGCAGCGGCTCGCTGCTTGTGGGGGCCGTCCGGCCCGTATTGCGTCAGTGGGTGGAGAGGGGTCATGGGGCCCCAACATACCACCTCACCCAACTTCTCACGGGCCATGGCTGTTTTGCCAAGTACCTGTGGGAGGTGGTGGGGGTAGAGTCGGAGCCCCGGTGCCGAAACTGCACCAGCGGCGACCCTGACACGGCCCACCACACCTTGGCCGTGTGTGAGGCGTGGGACGGCCAAAGGACGGCCCTCATGAGCACCATCGGTGCGGACCTTTCGCTGTCGACCGTAGTTCCAGCTATGGCCGGCAGCGAAGAGTGTTGGGCTGCCGTCGCTTCGTTCGCTGACGAGGTGATGGCGGCCAAGAGAGAGGCTCTGCGGGAGCGGGAGCGAGCTGGGCTCACCCTCCCGCCCCGCAGACCCCCGGCGAGGGGGCGCCGGCGAGCACAATTCGCCCGCGTCCCCGAATGAGAGTGGCCACGGGCGGTGGGTCGGGGGACCTGCCGCCCCATGCTAATGTGGCGGAATGCGCCCCTCTGTGTTCCTGGGTGCATTCATGAGGAGGACAGGCCCCATCATCTGGGCACGATGGCCCGGATGGTGGGGCCTCGACAGAGACGAGCCCGACAAACAAAGGGCGTCCCTAGCCGAGTCGCGGTGAGCAAACTATCCCGTGGCTCGGATTAGGTGAAGGAGGAACACCGTGGTGGTTTAGTGGGTAGTCTAGCCTCTCTTTGAGGTCAGGAGTCCCACACGAAGCGAACCCCCTGCCCCCGCGGGGGGCGAGCGAAGTGCTTAAACGCATTCCACCACGTACAAAAAAAAAATTTTTGGAAAAAAACTTTTGGATTTTTGTGGCTGAAGAAAATTAAATAGGACCCAAAATACTGTCGAGCACGTGGCGGCCTTTTCAGTCATTTCAGCATTCCCGCTGAAACTGAAGGCTCTCCTCTACGGCAGCACAAGATACGACTCCGAAGCCGTTTTCAAAATCAAAATCGGAGTTAAACTGTAGCAGCTACGAGTCACCGAAGCACAGTGAACTGCACAAAAATTCCCGTGTGTTTTCACCGAGAATTTGCTGAAAATTTGAAGTGACGACCTACTATTTTTAAGACATTATTCTGTAAGTACACTAATAGTGTAATTGACAAACCTATTTTTTAAATTTTAAGATCAGTGGTTCCCGAGCGCCAGACTTTTATCTGTGACCAGTGTGCGATACTAGGTATCACCCCAAGTTGGTCGATGACAAGGGTAAACAAACCCCTATTGACACGACCCGGACGACTTGAGATCTGTGCCTAGGATCAAACACAAACAACTTTAGTTCCGGAAGAACCACCCCCGAGCAATATTGTTGACTCCAGGGGCCATTTGCAGAAAATTGTCAGCATCCCCTATTTTTGGCTGCTTCCTGAGGGTGAACAACGTGCGACGCGACGTCAGCCCTGGTGCCAGCGGACAGACACTTCCTTTGATTGTATTTTAAATTTTTTAGAAGTAAGTTAGAGTTAATATTGTATTTTTAAGGAATTTAATGCTAGGATAGGGTCAAATTCGCCATTACCAACTAAGTTTGCCAACCCCCTAGCGGCTAAACGGGTTGAGATATCGCGAAAATAACAAAATTTTAGTTCACTCGAGGTGAAGCTCTCTTAAGGGCAATCTTCATATAGGAACCCTCAAAAACTACCCCCGGGAAGATTTTTTCACAAATCATAAAAAATTCTTTGTTTCCCGTTTCCCGGAAATCTCGTTTGGGCCACTGACCGTAAATTTGGACTGTCCTGTATACCCCCACCTCTTAAACGAGCGCGATATCTCAATGCTAAGGGCGAAACCAACCACTTAGTTCCGAATAACAATATCCGTATTATTCCCGGGACCCTATCTCGGTGATACACGGGACTATAAATTTTACAGTAAACGGGAACGGCTGGGCTGGTCCCTCACCTACATTTTAAAATTTATCCCGGGTTTCTAGGACTTATAGTTTGCGATTAAATAAAATTCCCAGGAAAGTTTCTGAAATCTCCCAGTCGCAAAAAGTAAGATTGTAAAGATAAGGGAATTCTATATAATCGCAAATAACTGGGAAACGGTAAGTCCTAGCTCAAAAATAACGTTTTTTCGCCCCCCCCTCCCTAACCCTCCTCCCCATCCTGCGTCAACAAACCCAACCAACCCGCTCCTATACAAAAAATTTCAACCCCCTACCCCTATTTATTGTGAGTAGACCAGTCTAGTGGGACCCCCGGTTTTGCTATAAACCGAATATTCTAAGTGATTTTTATTATAGAAAACTTTTTAAAATATAATAACTCGGGAACCAGAGCCCCGATTTCAAAGCGGTTTTCGGCTAATGACCTGGAATTTTAGGGACTTTCAGGACACATAAGCTAGAGTCCCCAGGTAGAGACCGAAAAAATTTTTTCTTTTAGTATAGGATAGGAATGTAAATTTAGTGTTAAGTACTTAGTAGTAAGTAGGTAGGGGTAGGCAGACACCTCTAAAACTCTATATAGAGCCACTTTTAAATTATTATTTTTTCTTATACTTGTATGTGTAAATATATAGTAGTATATAGAGTATCCTCTAGCAAGGTGCACGGTGACTCTACATCTCTACAAAAAATTTTTTTGAAGAAAGTCGTATAAATCTCTACTTATCGACTAAGCTGTAGAGACCGGCTCTACCCTAATAGCAGAATTGTAGAGTTAAAAGGTAGAGAAAAAATGTATTTTATTGTACTTTGATTATTTGTTGATAACGGACTTACCTGACATCCCGGTGAGCATCCATCCGGGTGGAGCACGAACTGAAAATTAAAACACTAGGTTAACATAATTCATACATACATATACACTAAGCACATACGCATTCAAGTACACACATACACACGTACACTTGCTGCACGTACACTCACGCATAACAAACCAAGTGTTAAATATTATCTACACACTTCTACCTGTTTGACCCGTGCAAGTGAATCGAGTCTATTGACCGATACACCTAGTTTTAGTATTTACACAGAAGACTCTCTCTCATTTATTATATATAATATAGATTATTTCATTATACTTGACACAGACCCCCATTTACAGGGTCTAGCAACCATTTTACAAAGGGACAACTTTCCCCGATCCACCTACAACAACCTACATTACACACCGCACTCATACACACTCACTCATCAACATGTACCGCACACCCACGACCTCTGGCGCTGCCAAAAAGCCCACAACTCCCAGCCCTTCCACCACAACTACAGCAGCGCAGGACGCTGCCAGGACCTTCATAAAAAGACCAGAAGCCAAAAGAAGATCACTCGATAACATGGACATTTACAAAAAGCAGAAACAGAATTACGCTGTACTATCGAGTGATCAGCTCCTCCAGGAAATAATGAAGACCTTCGAGGACATACCCTCGAAAGTGCATGAGTACCCTCAGATGAGGAGAGATATCAAACACTTCCTGGAGGTGCAATCAGACAAGGGCATACGGGCAATCTTCGAGCTCAGTAGGCGTATTCAAAGTCTCGAAGCAGAGGTCCCGAAATCAAGAACACCTACAAAAACCTCGTCATCCGATGGGCAGGATGACATCCTCAGGAAACTGGGAGAGGTGGAAGCGACCCTGACCGAGCGCATGAATGAAATGGAGAAAAGTTTAAGAACGGATATAGGGGGACTCCATGATGGTAACGACGACCGGGGCTCCGACATAATCGACAAAATCACCGACAGGATCGACGAGACCAGAGCTGCCATAGACCAAACGACTGAGAAGGTCGAGAGTCGAACGCATGCTCTCGTTAAAGACCTGGTCGGTGGTATTGCCGATGATGTCGTGGCAGCCAAACAAGAGCTCATAGAGGTCGCAAAAGGACTGGCATGCGACATAAACCTAGCCCCAGCCCTAGTCCCTAAGACATACGCAAGTGTCGCAGCAGTCAAACCCGTCCATCGACCTGCACTTCACTCGATGGCGGTCACCCTCGAGGGCAGCCAGGAGACTGCTGACGAGGTGCTCGCCAGGGTGAAAAGAGCGGTTGATGCCAGAGGCACTGGCCTAAAAATTAACAAGGTTCGTAAGGCCAAGAACCAGACGATTATATTGGGGTGCGACACCGAAGAGGAAATGAGGAAAGTCCAGGAGATTATAGAGAGTCGCGGGGACGGACTGAGAGTAGCGCCTATGAAGAACAAGAACCCTCTCGTTGTCATGAAAGATGTCTTTGTAGACATCGAAGGCGATGACATAATTAAGGCGCTACACGCTCAGAACAGGGACATTTTCGTGGGCCTACCTGAGGAGGACATGGAAATGGCTATCAAATATAAAAAACGGACAAGAAACCCCAAGACAGCGCACATCATTCTTCAAGTGAAGCCTAACGTATGGCAGAGGATGACGGAGGCTGGAGCCCTTTATCTGGACCTTCAAAGGGTCAGAGTTGAGGACCAGTCTCCGCTCATCCAATGCACGAAGTGCCTCGCGTTTGGACACGGCCGGAAATTTTGCACCGAGAGTGTGGACAGATGTAGTCACTGTGGAGGACCGCATCTGCGCGAGAAATGCGCAGACTTTACCGCAGGAAACGAACCGCAGTGCTGCAACTGCTCACACTCTGGGTTGCGGAAGACCGACCACAACGCGTTCAGTGCTGACTGTCCGGTACGGAAAAAGTGGGACTACTTGGCTCGTGCAAATACGGCCTACGCCTAATCCACAAGCAGGAAATAACAATACGTACACACAGCCACAAAGCACACAGAAACATAAACACGACATACACCAACATGAAACACATGACAACACGAACACAAATTGATATATTGAATGTATATTGAATATACAAGATTATATCAGCACAGAAACACTTACATAAAATACAAACAGCAACACAAAACAAAGCATGAAACGAAAACCGGTAAAAGAAATAGACAATAAATATGTATAATAAGTATATATATGTTATTGCCTAGGCAAAAGCGAGTTTGAAATAAATAAAGAATAAAGTATATAAATTAGACATAACAAACAGAAAACTCACCAATCCTGCTAAATATAAAATGTTAAGACAACATAATTATTAAATAAATAGATAAAATTACTTACAGTTCTACTAATAGTAGACATAAAAACAGAACTAAAATGAGTATTTACTGTCCAACAAATAGAGATATAGAAATAGAATATTAGAAATAAGATGATAATCAAGTAATATATACAGGTGTTAGATTTATAGATGTAAAAATAGAACTAAGAAATAGGAAAATTAAGAATGTTAGAAATAAGATGATAAGCAAAAAAAAATATATACCGATGTAAGATCTATAGATGTAAGAATAGAACTAAGAATAAGAAATGTAAGAATGTTAGAATTATAACCATAAGTACAACAGTTAAAAGAACCCATGTAAGTAACTAAATATGTAAACTTAATTAAAATTGTAAATTAAAGTAAGAATAAGGCAGAAGAATTTGAAAGCAAGCAAAAATATGTATGAAAATAAAAAACTGCAAGACACTTTATTTTCCCGAATAAAATAAAAAATTATATAACAGTACAGAGTAGCGGGAGTCCCACCCGGCAAAGAATGAGTGTGGATGGATGCAAGAAAGACAAAGTATGCGGCTTAAAAGTGCGAGAGGAATACATGCGAGAACTGGAATGTATGAGTAATATAGATAAATAAGGTCCCGGTGTTCTCATGATCGGGGAAAAGCAGAAAAAAAAAAAAAAAAAAAAAAAAAAAAAAAAAAAAAAACCTAACCTAACCTAACCTAACCTAACCTAACCTAACCTAACCTAACCTAACCTAACCTAACCTAACCTGGGGCGCTGGTCGGGTAACCTCCACGTTGGCTTTCCCGTTTCTTCCCCCCTTGGACTACGGTCCTGGGGAGCAGAAGCGTGGAGGCTGGTGCGCCCTGGACAGCGGTCAGTATACTCTGACTCTGAGGGGATCGAGCTCTGTATGCTGGCCGTTGACTAATAACCCGACAGCCCTTATCAGGGCTAGCTGACTCCATTGCACGAGGGGGTCGTGGGATCCGCACAGCCCTTTTCAGGGCTCGCCGTCGCTCCCGTGATCCCTCTGCTTTCAGAGGGGACAGGGGAGAGACGGTGTTAGGGATCGAGGGACGGGTCGGCCCACTGCTCGCGCGGGGGCTGACGGGCACTTGTGCCACCGTGGGAGGTGGGAGAGGCTTAGCCACCCTCTCGCGTTCCGTAACCAACAGGGGCTCAACAATGACCTGACTAGTGGCTCAAGGAGGGTATGCTGGGAACCTGTTGGCCGGAGGGCTTGCCTTAACTGGCCGGCCCACGTCAAGGAAAAGACTTTAAAACCCGACAGCAATGTCGTTAAAAGCGGACCTCTCGCTGTAGGCTGTGGTTCCGGCTATGGCCGGCGGCGATGAGTGTCGGGCTGCCGTCGCCTCGTTGCTGATGGTGGCCACGAGGAGAGGCTCTGCTGGGGCGGGAGTGGGCTGGGCTCGCTCTTCCGCCCCGCGGGCCACCGGCGGGGGGACGCCGGCGGGCGCAGTTCGCACGCGTTCCTGGGTGGGAACGCCGGCGGGCGCAGTTCGCACGCGTCCCTGAATGAGAGTGGCCACGGGCGGTGGGTCGGGGGACCTGCTGCCCCATGCTAATGTGGCGGAATGCGCCCCTCTGTGTTTCTGGGGTGCATTCATGAGGAGAGCCCGACAAACAAAGGGCGTCCCTAGCCGAGTCGCGGTGAGCAAACTATCCCGTGGCTCGGATTAGGTGAAGGAGGAACACCGTGGTGGTTTAGTGGGTAGTCTAGCCTCTCCGAGGTCAGGAGTCCCACACGAAGCGAACCCCCTGCCCCCGTGGAGGGTAAGCGAAGTGCCTAAATGCATTCCACCACGTAAAAAAAAAAAAAAAAAAAAAAAACCTAACCTAACCTAACCTGGGGCGCTGGTCGGGTAACCTCCACGTTGGCTTTCCCGTTCCTTCCCCCCTTGGACTACGGTCCTGGGGAGCAGAAGCGGGGAGGCTGGTGCGCCCTGGACAGCGGTCAGTATACTCTGACTCTGAGGAGCTCTGTATGCTGGCCGTTGACTAATAACCCGACAGTCCTTTTCAGGGCTACCTGACTCCATTGCACGAGGGGGTCGTGGGATCCGCACAGCCCTTTTCAGGGCTCGCCGTCGCTCCCGTGATCCCTCTGCTTTCAGAGGGGACAGGGGAGAGACGGTGTTAGGGATCGAGGGACGGGTCGGCCCACTGCTCGCGCGGGGGCTGACGGGCACTTGTGCCACCGTGGGAGGTGGGAGAGGCTTAGCCACCCTCTCGCGTTCCGTAACCAACAGGGGCTCAACAATGACCTGACTAGTGGCTCCAGGAGGGTATGCTGGGAACCTGTTGGCCGGAGGGCTTGCCTTAACTGGCCGGCCCACGTCAAGGAAAAGACTTTAAAACCCGACAGCCAAGTCGCTTAAAACCTATGGATACCGGGGAACCTCCATAGTATGTGCCCCGCTTCCTGGAATGAGCGTCACCCGGGAAGTGTAATTTGTTCGTCTCGTATTCGTGGGAAGTGTATGGATTTGAACTTAAAACAATACAAAAACAAAGAGGAGGAGATGGAGACGGAGATCGAGACGGAGACCGCAAAGTCCTCTGTCTCTCTCACTGAGACGGTGCCAGTGTTGGTGCCAGTGGTGGAGATGGAAAGGATGGACCCGGCGGTGGTGCTTGAGCGGTCATCTGCTGACAGCACACCTGGAGCTACACGCTCGTCTTCCCCAGCAGTGGGAAGACTCTGGCGCAAGCGAACCAACTCCGTCACGGAGTTGGACTCGCAAAGTGACGGTGGCTCCGTGGATGGGGGCCCAAAAAGAGGCCGTGGCCGTCCCCCGAAAACGGGGGAATATGTCGGTTTAGCGAAGGCGAAGGCTGAGCTCAACGCGGCCAAGCAGCGTGAGCTCGAGCTCCAAGCCGAAGAGGAGCTCGCGGATGAGCTGCGACTGCTGCGGCGAAGGGCTCTCTACATTAGAGAGACCCCAGGCCCGCAGCCTCAGCCCAGTCTGCAGCCCCAAGCGGGACCGGCATCCTCGGCCACCGAGTCCCTCAATGTGGAGGAGATTTCGGGCTCCATAGAGGCGGCGGTGAAGGTCGTTGAAACCATCGCCCAAAAGAGCTCGAACCTCAAGGGCCAATACGTGCGGGACCTCAGAGCCGCGTGCAACTCCATCATGGAGAACACGCGCGTTCTCATGTCCCGCACGGAATCGGAGGAGGTGGCCAAGCTACAGGCCGAGCTGGCTGCTGTACGGGCTGAAATGCGGGCCTTGAAGCGGCAGGCGGAGGCTGCGCCGCCCCCGATGAGCCGTGACGAGATCGGCTTTCTCGTCGACGCGCGAATCGCGGGGATCGCGGACCGCCTGCTGCCGGAAACCCGCATCCGTCCGCCTCTGCAGGCCGACAAGAGGGATGCGGCGCGGTCTGCCGGCGGGCCTGAGCCCGAGCCTGAGGCGTCTCCCTCAAGGCCTCTCCCCCCTCCCCTCTCTTCTCCAATGCCAGTCGGGCAGGTGGAGGAAGGGCCGTGCCTTACCGGGCCGCCGGAAGGGAAGGGGGAGAAGAAGAAGAAGAGGAAGAAGGCGGGGAAGAAGACGGCCGCGGCGAAGGAGGCGGAGGCTGCCCGACTATCGCGGCAGTCGCCCCCGTCGACTTCGACTTCGACGACGTTGGCTCCCGCCCCGCTCCCGCAAAGCGGATCGTGGAGCGAGGTGGCTGCTAGGCCAAAGGCGCCTAAACCGCCCCCTGTCGGGTCGGCTGCCCCAGCCGCTATCACTCCGGTAGCGCCAGCCACCAAGCGGAGGAAACGGAGGCCCCGCAAATTGCGCACCCCGCAAACGGCAGCGGTCACCATCACGCTGCAGCCGAGCGCCGCGGAGCAGGGCATCACATACGCGCAGGTGATGTCCAAAGCCGAGAGGTCGATAGACCTCAAGGGCTTGGGCATCGACGGCCTCCGACTCCGCAACGCCGTAACTGGAGGTCGGATACTGGAGGTGGCTGGCGCCGACAGAGCCCAAAAGGCCGACCAGCTCGCTGCCAAGCTCAGGGAGGTGTTGGAAGAGGTCCGCGTCGCTAGGCCGGAGAGATGCGTGGAGATGCGCATCTCTGGGCTGGGCGACTCGGCCTCGAAAGAGTCGGTGGCGGAGTCGCTGGCGGCGGAGGGGGGCTGTGCTGCCGACCACATTAAGGTGGGCAACATACAGCGCCCACCTGGCCGACAGGCCACTGCCTGGCTGCGGTGCCCGGTTGAGGTGGCCAAGAAGCTGACGGATGGCCGCCGAATCGTCGTCGGGTGGTCAGTGGTCAGACTGACCACCCTGGAATCGAGGCCGGCGCGGTGCTTCCGCTGCCTCGAGCCGGGACACGTCGGGGCCAAGTGCTCTGCGACCACTGACCGCAGTGCGCTTTGTTTCCGTTGCGGGCAGGCCGGCCACAAGTCGGCCACCTGCTCCGCGGCGCCCGATTGCCCCGTCTGTTCGGCGGAGGGTGCGGCGTCCGGCCACCGGCTTGGGTCGGCGGAATGCAAGGCGGCCTCCCGAAGCAGGGGGGCAAAAAGGAGAGCAGCAGGTGGGGCGAAACCCACGCCCTCGCCCACCCTGCTGCAGAATGAGGAGGAGATGGACACCGCCCAAACATAATGGCCCAAACCATCTCCGTACTGCAGGCCAACGTCAACCACTGCGCCGCGGCTCAGGACCTTCTGGCCCAATCCATGGCGCAGTGGCAGACGACATTGGCAGTAGTCGCCGAGCCGTATTGCATTCGCAACAGCCCTGACTGGGCCGGCGACCACAGCGGCTTGGTGGCTATCGTCGCTCGGCGATCGGCTCCCTTCGACAGAGTGCGGAAGGGCCGAGGGTGCGTACTCGTCGCGCTGGGTGGCGCTGCGGTGATTGGGGTGTACTGTCCCCCCAGCAGAAGCCTCGCCGAGTTCGAGCAGTTGCTCACGGAGGTCGGGGCTCTGCTGGCAGAAGTACACCCCACCCCGGCTGTGGTGGCCGGGGATTTCAACGCTCACTCACGGGCGTGGGGATCCCCGGCGACCGATGCCCGGGGGGAGATGGTGGAGGAGTGGGCGGTGTCCCAAGGCTTGGTGCTGCTGAACCGAGGGACGGTCCATACGTTTGTGCGGGACCGGGCCGGGTCGATAGTCGATCTTTCATTCGCGAGTTTTGGCCTGGCCCGTCGCATACACAACTGGCGGGTCGTCGAGGGGGTGGAGACTTCGTCTGACCACCGGTATATCCGGTTCGACATCGTCCCTGCCCCTGCGGCGCCTCGTGTGGCACTGGATCGCCCCGTTTCAGGGGAAGGCCCGCGGTGGCGGCTCGGAACGCTGGACCGGGAGCTGGCCCGAGAGGCGGCTATCGTCGAGCGATGGGCTGCTGTCGACAGCGGTCCGGACGTGGACGCAAGATGCGAGCGGCTCACTGGAGCGCTGACTCGCGTCTGCGACGCGGCGATGCAGAGGGCGAGACCTATCCCGCCTCGGAGACGGGTGTACTGGTGGCGTCCTCACCTAGCCAGGTTACGTGCCGCGAGTTACGCGGCCCAGAGGCGGTACACCCGCAGCCGAAGGCGGGCTGTTAGAGATCTCGCCCGCGAAGAAGAGTTGCACGCCGCGTACCTGGCCGCTCGTCGGGCCCTCGGCTCGGCGATCATAGCCGCCAAGGATGAGGCCTGGAGGGAGTGGCTCGAGAGCCTCGACCGAGATCCGTGGGGGCGCCCGTACAAGACTGTGAGTCAGAAACTCCGGCCTTGGGCGCCTCCCCTCACCAGAACTCTCGAGCCGAGTCTTCTGGACCGAGTGGTCAGTTCCCTCTTCCCTGCGAGGGAAGAGTGGGTCCCGCCGCGGATGGCAGCATCAAGCCAGATGCCGTCAGACGAAGGGGCAATACCTCCCGTGTCCGATGCCGAGTTAGGGGCCGCGATACTGGCACTGCGGTCCAGGAATCGCGCCCCGGGTCCGGACGGAGTCCCTGGGAAGGTTATTGCCACAGTCATGCCGGCATTAGAGGAGGAGACGCTGTCCCTCATGTCGGAGTGCCTGGCGTCGGGGAGAGTCCCTCGGCGATGGAAAATCGGCAAGCTCGTGCTGCTCAAAAAGCACGGGCGCCCAGCCGAATCGCCATCGGCCTACCGCCCCATCGTGTTGCTCGACGAGATGTGCAAGCTGTTTGAGCGGGTGCTCGCTGCGCGTCTCGTCCGCCACTTGGAGGGGGCGGGGCCCAATCTGAGCGACGGCCAGTTCGGCTTCCGTCGTGGGAGGTCGACCCTCGACGCGATATCCCGACTGCGGGTCAGCGTCGATGAAGCGGTCTCCGGGGATGAGG
Source organism: Tyria jacobaeae (assembly GCA_947561695.1). NCBI lineage: Eukaryota > Metazoa > Arthropoda > Insecta > Lepidoptera > Erebidae > Tyria > Tyria jacobaeae. The sequence goes on from CANNZZ010000009.1 coordinate 35,764, forward strand.
TGCTGTTGGCTGTATCGTTGGATATATCCAACGCCTTCAACACCCTCCCCTGGGAAACCATTGCGGAGGCGCTGAGGTACCACAATGTCCCGTGTTACCTCAGGCGCGTCCTTGCGGACTACTTCGTGGACCGGGTCATCATTTATCCGGCCCAAGGCGGGGTAGTGCGCAGGGGCATGTCTTGTGGCGTTCCGCAGGGGTCGGTCCTCGGGCCGCTCCTGTGGAACATAGGATATGATTGGGTCCTGCGTGGTGCTAATCTTCGGGGGGTTGGTGTAATCTGTTACGCCGACGATACCCTTGTCACCGCGCGGGCCCCTACTTTTCGGGACGCCGCCGTCCTTGCCACGGCAGGTGTCGCCCACGTAGTGCGTCGAATCGGGGCGCTCGGCCTAAAAGTTGCCCTCGAAAAGTCCGAGGCCCTCTTCTTCCACGGGCCACGGCAGACGCCGCCTAGAGATAGGACCATTATGGTGGGCGGCATCCCCATCGCTGTCGGGACCAGCCTGAAATACCTCGGGCTCGTTCTCGACAGTCGGTGGCGGTTCGAGGAGCATTTCCGGCAGCTGGCACCGAAGTTGCTTGCATTCGCCGGAATGCTCTCGCGGTTGCTGCCCAACAGCGGAGGCCCAGGGTCTGCCTGCCGCCGCCTCTATGACGGAGTGGTGCGCTCCAAGGCGCTCTATGGAGCGCCTATATGGGCGGAGGCCCTGTGCCCGGCGAATATGGCGCTACTGCGACGTCCGCAGCGCGCCATCGCGCAGAGAGCTGCACGAGCGTATCACACCGTCTCTTACGAGGCGGCGTGTCTGATTGCGGGTAGTATCCCCTGGGATCTCGAGGCCGGCGTACTCAAGAGGGTGTACGACGAGGGCGCCCTGATGCGGCGTGATCTCGGCGGTCGGCCGCCTCCGGAGGAGATCGATCGCTGGAGACAAACAGCTCGCGATGATCTCTTCCGGAGATGGGCCGATAGACTGCTGGCAACCCGCGGCGGCTCGCTGCTTGTGGGGGCCGTCCGGCCCGTATTGCGTCAGTGGGTGGAGAGGGGTCATGGGGCCCCAACATACCACCTCACCCAACTTCTCACGGGCCATGGCTGTTTTGCCAAGTACCTGTGGGAGGTGGTGGGGGTGGAGTCAGAGCCCCGGTGCCGAAACTGCACCAGCGGCGACCCTGACACGGCCCACCACACCTTGGCCGTGTGTGAGGCGTGGGACGGCCAAAGGACGGCCCTCATGAGCACCATCGGTGCGGACCTTTCGCTGTCGACCGTAGTTCCAGCTATGGCCGGCAGCGAAGAGTGTTGGGCTGCCGTCGCTTCGTTCGCTGACGAGGTGATGGCGGCCAAGAGAGAGGCTCTGCGGGAGCGGGAGCGAGCTGGGCTCACCCTCCCGCCCCGCAGACCCCCGGCGAGGGGGCGCCGGCGAGCACAATTCGCCCGCGTCCCCGAATGAGAGTGGCCACGGGCGGTGGGTCGGGGGACCTGCCGCCCCATGCTAATGTGGCGGAATGCGTCCCTCTGTGTTCCTGGGTGCATTCATGAGGAGGACAGGCCCCATCATCTGGGCGCGATGGCCCGGATGGTGGGGCCTCGACAGAGACGAGCCCGACAAACAAAGGGCGTCCCTAGCCGAGTCGCGGTGAGCAAACTATCCCGTGGCTCGGATTAGGTGAAGAAGGAACACCGTGGTGGTTTAGTGGGTAGTCTGGCCTCTTCTTGAGGTCAGGAGTCCCACACGAAGCGAACCCCCTGCCCCCGCGGAGGGTGAACGAAGTGCCTAAATGCATTCCACGGTACGGCACACGCGTACGTCACCCCCTCGCGGGTGGCCACTAGAGCGGATGGAGGGGAAAACCCGTCCCGACCATCCGCGGCCACACTCAGGGCGGCATGAGGCGCTGATCGGCGCGCCTACGCCGCCCAGTTCGCCGGCGGCGGATTGGGTCCGAGTGGATATCGTCCTCCCGGGCCTTCTCCGCCGCCTCCTTCTGCGAGATGACATCTTCACAGAAGGTTGCGACCGCGGTAAAACTGCTATCGCTACCGGCCATGGAGCGTATGACGGCCGGTAGCGAGAGATCTCCTCCGATGACTGCAGTGAGGGCCCGGCGCTGCGACTCCCAAGCGGGGCAGATCGCCAGCGTGTGCTGGGCCGAGTCTTCACTGCAGTCGCAGTGGTGGCAGGCGGGACTCAGTTCCCTCCTGGCGACCGAGTGCAGGTACTTCCCGAAGCAACCATGCCCGGAAAGCACCTGCGTCAGTCGGAAGGAAAGGGTCCCGTGCTGCCGCCCTGCCCACTCGAGGATGACCGGCTGGAGAGCCTCCACGGCGGCAAAGCCAGCGCGCGGAGTCTCCAGCCGGAACGACCAACTAGCCATCGTGGCTCGACGGGCGGCTTCACGCCACTCGCGTACCTCTTCGGGCGGAGGGCCAAAGCCATACTCCGCCCGATATTCAGCCACCCGTCGATAAACTTCGGCGAGCACTTCCGCCTCCAAATCCCACGGGGGTGTTCCAGCCAAGGCGCACGCCGCCTCGGTGGACACCGTGCGGTATCCGCGTATGGCTCTGACCGCCAATACCCTTTGAGGCCGCCAGAGGCGCGCCTTATTCTGGGCGGTCAGAGCCGCCACCCACACCGGTGCCCCATACAGCGCCATCGACCGGACCACCCCCGTGTAGAGGTGTCGCGTTGCGACGCTGGCTCCACCCAAGCTGGGCAAAAGTCGCCCAAGGGCAGAGGCAGCGTCGACCAGCTTCGGACCAAGCTGTCGGAAGTGCTCGTCGAAGAGCCACCTACCGTCGAGTATCAGGCCCAGATACCTCATCTGGGCCCGAACCGGGACGAGGACCGAGTTGACCTCGATGGAGGCACCGGCGGGTGGACCACGACGGGGCCCATGGAACAAAAGGGCCTCCGTCTTGTCCAGGGCCACCCGTAAGCCCAGTGCCTCGATGCGCCCGACCACCAAAGACACACCCCTGGTGGCCAGGCGCGCCGCCTCTTGGAAGTTCGCCCCCCGGGCTGTGACCAATGTGTCATCAGCGTAGCAAATTACGCCCAGCCCGGGGGGGAGGCGACCTCGTAAAACCCAGTCGTACCCCACGTTCCACAGGAGTGGTCCAAGGACAGACCCCTGCGGAACGCCGCACGACATGGGTCGCCGTCTCAAGACGCCCTCTCGGTCCTCGTACACGACGGTACGCTCCTCTAAATAGTCTGCCACCAGCCGCCTCAGGTACTCTGGCACCCCGTGGTATTGGAGTGCTTCCCTGATGCAGCTGAATGGCAGACTATTGAATGCGTTGGCGATGTCCAGAGACACCGCCAACAGCACGCCGCCACAGCTCACTGCCTCTCCGGTCACGGCCCTAAGGCGCATCACGGCATCGACCGTCGAACGCCCCTCCCGGAACCCGAATTGGGCGTCCGACAGGTCGGGGCCCACCTCGCTGAGGTGCCGGACGATGCGGGCAGAGAGTATCCTCTCAAAAAGTTTACCCACCTCGTCCAGCAACACGATGGGCCTATAGGCCGCGACCGAATCGGCAGGCCGTCCCGGCTTCCTCAACAGGACCAGCTTCCCGCATTTCCAGCACTCTGGGAAGCGTCCGGACGCCAGGCTAGCGTCCAACACTTCCCTGAGGCGGTCCGACATATGGTCGAGGGCTCGGGCCATCACTCGGGCTGGTACCCCGTCCGGCCCGGGGGCGGTGTTCTTGGAACGGATCCGTAGAACAGCCGCCCCAACCTCCGATTCCCTAACGGGCGGCACATCGTCCTCTCTACCCCCGTCGTCTCCGACCGCGTAGGCCATCGACGGGGGTGTGTGCTCCGCCCGCTGCGGGAAAAGGCCCTCGACCACTTCCTGCAGGAAGCTGGGCTGGAGAGTCTCGGTAAGGGGGGGGCCCGACGTGCGGAGCTTCTGACGCACCGCACGGTATGGGCGACCCCAGGGGTCACGGTCGAGACTCTCCAGCATCTCCTTTCTCTTTGCGTCCTTGGCGCGGCAAATGGCCAGCTTCAGAGTTTTCCGCGCTTCGCGGTACTCCTCGTGAAGCTGGTCCTCCTCACCGTCTCCGCGGTGACGCCGCCGGCTGTGAGTGTAGGACCTCCGGGCACGAGTACAAGCCGCACGGAGGTCCGCCAACTCCTGGGACCACCAGTAGACCTCCTTCCTTGGAGGCCGACGACCCCGGATACGGGGCATGGCCGCATCGCAAATCTGCGTAATCGCATCGCGAAAGCGGCCAGCCCCCGCATCGACCTCCTCGGTCGGGGCCTGCGGAGACAGCCAAGAGTGAATAATGGCCGCCTCCTCTAGTAGGTCCCTGTCCAGCTTGGCAACAGCCCACCGCGGAAAACGGGAATTACGCCGCGCCGCGTGACCCCTACTGGGGCCCTGGGACCGGGAGAGCTCAAATCGGATATACAGGTGATCCGAGAGCGTCTCAACCTCTTCCAGGACACGCCAGTTCCTTACTCGTGCGGCAACAGCAGGGGTAGCGAACGAAAGGTCCACTATCGACCCACCCTGCTGTCGCACGCACGTGTTGGTGGAGCCTCTGTTTAGTAAACAGAGGCCCACCGAAGCCGCCCACTCCTCGACGGCCTCGCCCTTGGCGTCCGTCCCGGGGGACCCCCATGCAATGGATTTTGCGTTGAAGTCCCCCAGCACGAGGACGTGCCCAGACGCTAATCGCCGCATCGAGGTCTCCAAGCCGTTAAGGAAGACCTCGAAGTCGCTCAAACTCCGGTTGGGGGAGAAGTATACACCGTAAACGGTGATCCCCCCCCACTCGGCGGCAACATATCCAGAGCCCTTGTCTCTAAGCGACAAGGGCGGGGAATGAGCCGCCGCGGAACCGACGACTGCCACGGAGCCGTCCCAGTCACCCATCCAGTTTGGACGGGGAGGAACGAAGTAGGGCTCCGCGACTACGGCAACACCGATCGACCACTGCGCCATGGTTTGCAGGAAGAGATCCTGCGCCGCGGCGCAGTGGTTTAGGTTCGTCTGGACAAGGAGGTTGGAGACGTGGTCCATTACTGGATCGTCTCTACAACCTCCATGGACGTCGACGTGGACAGACGGACAACGTCGGAGGCAGCCTGGGCCGCTAGGCTAGTCCCCGACGTCCGCCGAGAAGCGCGGGAAGGCTTGCAGCCCCCCTGCCCCATCTGGTGATTGGCGGGCTTATTGCCCGCCGCACACATAGGGCAGTGAGGGGCGGCAGAGCACTCTGCCGCCTTGTGCCCCGGTCGACCGCAGCGGAAACATAATCCGCTGCAGTCGAAGCAGCTGTCACATTTGATGCGGGTGTGTCCCGCAACCAGGCATTTGTAACACCTCATCGGTCTCGCCGCCAGAACTGTAACTCTGGCGCTAACGAAACCGATGAGGATCCTGCCGGCGTCGCCCAAAATTTTGGCCGACGCTACGGGACAGCTGATCCACACCGCACCAAGGCCTCCCGGACCGGGGCGGATAGTGCCGACTTTGATGTTGTCCGCGTTGCACCCCGTCTTCTCCCGAATTGCAACCCGGACATCATCGACCGTAACGGAGTCGTCCAGGCCCGAAATGCGCAGTTCCGCGCTCTTGGTGGGCCTGGTGACCTTCACTCCATCCGTCCCAGAAAATACTTCCCGCAGCTTCTCCGCTAGAACATCCGCCGTCTTTGCACCTTCGGCCCCGGGGAACTCTAACACGCGAGCCCCCGTCTGGGCAAGGCGCAGCTTCACACCTGAGGTCCCGAATTGAGTGCCGAGGCTATCCCGGACCTTCTTAAAAACGGTCGCATAGGATAGCCCACCGCTGGCCGCCTCCGTCGATAATGTGACCACAACAGCCGCCGTTTTGGGTGCCTGCAGTTTCTTTGCCTTCTTATTTGTGGAGGTCACTGCCATTGACGACGTCTGAGGTGGAGAGGCTCCACTTTTGGCGGCCTTCTTGTTCTTCTTTCGGGACCTCTTCTTATTGCCTCCGTCAACTTTTTGCCAGCCATCATTAGACGCGACAGACGTGGGGAGGGCAGGAACAGCTTCAGATTCAGCAAGAGCAGACGCTCGTGCTGAATTGGTGCTAATGCCTCTTGGTGTTGGTGAGGGGAGTGGGGGGAACGCCGTCGTAGCCCCTGTCCCGGCCTTAGCCGCTCGTCCGGCCTTTGCCGGTCGCCCAGCCTTAGCCAGTCGCCCGGTCTTCAATGTGGAAGCGGGTGCTGGCACAGACGCCACTGTTGCGTATGAAACTGCGACGCGGCCACCCGTAACCGGGAGAGGCGTCGGAGCCGTTGCACCTCTTGCTTTATTTGCAGCGAGCGGTGGCCGAACAGTGGGTGCTGGAGGCAACCTAGCCTCCAGGCCTGCGAGGCGTCCGTCCATCATCCTCCACACTGCTTCAATGACATGACGCAAGTGGGAGTCCGATACATCAGGAACGTTGATGGGTGCTGGGGAGGGAACTGGTTGTCTCACAACCGGGCTTTGGCACTCTGCATTATGCGCCTGTGCTCTGAACTGTGCGAACTGTGCGCTCAGTTCAGCCACCTGCTCCGTAAGGCGGTCATTGGCTGCTTGGAGACGCACCACGTCCCCAATAAAGTTTTCAACGACCCCAGAGATGGCGGAGGAGGAGTCCTTTAAGGCTCTTACAAAGGAGCCCTTTAAGTTTGTGGACTTGGTGGCCACCTTATTAATAATAGCCACGGCTGCATTGGCTCTTTCTTTCAATGTCACCGGTGTTTGAGGAACGGAACCTCCTTCCACCGGCGGACGGATTTTAGGTAGGAGATCAATGATCTCCTCCTCCGCGACGATTTCCCCCTCTGCACGAGCTCGCGCGTACTCCCCCGCTCTAGAGAAGGCGGAAGTTGCCAAAGGCGGAGCAGGCATGCTCGATCTCGACCTTCCTCTCTGGCTGCTTGCCAATTTGGGAGGAAGCATGTCTGTGGACGGTTCCGCATCATCATCCCTCGAGCGACCACGCTTTCGATTTTCGAGCTCGCGGTCCCCAATCTCCATCTCGGAGTCAGTTTTGGAGAGTAGTCTTACTGACCTGCGACTGCTCCCAGAAACCACCGACGTAGGCGTGGCCAATAACACATCTTCATCATTTGACGAAGTGTCGTCCGCCTTCTTCTTATTTTTCTCCTTTCTCTTCGTATTCTCCTTCTTTTTTTCCTCTATTTGGTTTTGTGTTTTTAAATATTTTTCCATAATTAGACCCACGATTGGGGGAGAACTAAAAGTCAACCCGGGCAGAGATCCCCCAATACCCGGGTAAGCGAAAATTTATGCCCAACCGAGGGGTCCGCAGGTGCCTCGGCTGGGAGTGTGCTCACGACTGAACCACCCATCAGCCATGCATCCCCTGGTCACGCACCAGAACACGGGATTCGGGGTAATTTTTTATAGAGGTTTTCTTCCTCGCAGTCCGGGCGGCTAAGCCAAGACCCTCGCCCCCGACTGGAGCCCGAGACTTAAACTCGACACTCCTTTCGGGATTACGATATGCCGGCGGTGGCATCGAGACAAATCTCCAAATGCCTGCTCGGTGGCAGTGCGAGTGCACGCCGAGCCCGTCCTCAGTCCTCCGCTATGGATAGCGGAGACCTTCTGTGTGACCCTTGGATGGGTCCCACAGGGTATCCTGTTTTGTCTGGAGTCTCACCCTGGGCCAATCCGGTATGAGTGGCTCTGCCGGCACAGCCCCAGGAATCACTGACCCGCGCAAGCCCCCCCACGACGACAACGTAAGGATACAGTTGGGGGGGAACCTAACCTAACCTAACCTAACCTAACCTAACCTAACCTAACCTAACCTAACCTAACCTAACCTAACCTAACCTAACCTAACCTACACCTGTCCGCGAACTACTACACCCAGCCCTAAGAGTGTCAAAATCTGACCTAGACCACCAAGAAGCTGACGAAACACACCAAATTTACACTGACGGCAGCAAACAAGAAAGCGGCGCTGTGGGAGCTGCCTTCGTGTGCTTTGACTCAGGTGGCTCAGAACAACCGACCATAACCAAAAAATTCAAATTACACGATTCTTGCACGGTCTTCCAGGCTGAGCTCTATGCCATACTGGAGGCCTGCAAATGGGCGACTCACAAATATCAAAACACTGTCATCTACACAGATTCCCAAGCATCACTACTAACAATAGCAGACAGAAGTAACACACATCCACTCGTCACACAGATACACAAAATTATACACACACACCGTGTCACAAAACAGATAACTTTAAAATGGGTCAAAGCACACAGGGGCAATGTTGGAAACGAGGCTGCCGATGCTGAGGCAAAACTGGCTACCCTGCTCCACAGGGCGCCGGACTACAGCTCGTTCCCAATGTCCTACGTAAAATATAAGCTCCGCATGCGTAGCCTGGAACTGTGGCAGGCGCGCTATACCTCCAGCGAACAGGGACAGCACACCAAAAGCATTTTCCCTAATCTAGCCGACATCGCACACTTCCGGAAACATACAGACATACACTTCCACACAACACAGATACTCACCAACCACGGCTTCCACAAGACATACTTACACCGGTTCCACATTACACCAGATCACTGCTGTCCCTGCAACACCAACACACCCCAGACAGTGACGCACTTGCTGACAGACTGTCCGAGGTTTGCTGCGCGGCGAATGCGGCACGAATCACTCTGTATATACCATGATATTGAGCCGTATAGTGTGGCAGAATTGCTCAAGAAGGAGGACGCGCTGGCAAGCTATACGGAATTCGCGAGCCATATTTACTCAAAACTAAAAGCCTACAATGGCACGTCAACTATGTATAAATTATATTTATATTTATTGTAACATATTAATTTAGATCATGTTTTAATAATGCGACATCCTCGGTTGCGGCAGTAAACGTATCAAATCGCGTAAACTGACGCAAATAAACCATAATGCGAAACAAAACCTGACTTTCTGAAAAACCAAAATTCAATAAAAAAAACCTAACCTAACCTAACCTAACCTAACCTAACCTAACCTAACCTAACCTAACCAGAAGATACTTTGTGATAAAACCTCGTAATTCTACGCCGTTTTCGCTTCCGACCACCTTACCGTGGCTCTCTCCAACCCCTAGACGCGTTCTATACCGTCTAGGTACAAAATAAATTCATTCCATAACATTGGATTTTCCTTAAAAACCTTATTTTTTGATAAAATTCGTTATTCCATTGTTTAGCGCTAATTAGTTTCACTTATTAGCGATTCAACTTTGCTCACCTGTCGGGACTGGTGTCTAGATCGCTTTGTGCGCCTAGAATCCACCAGTTTAGGCACGGAAATTGTAATTCTGCATAAATAGTTGTTAATTTTGTACTGAAAAACCTGTTTTTAGACCATAACTTTAAAAAATTATACTACACTTACCTTTCATATTTACACTGTTGGATAGCTCTCGCCGAGGCGCTTCTAACGACACCACTCACGTGCGGCTATCTCTCACGAAACGTGAGAAATTGTCGTTTCGTTGATTTTCATACTTACCGAAAGTTTACCTGTAGGGAACAAAACCGCCATACATTAGAAGATACTTTGTGATAAAACCTCGTAATTCTACGCCGTTTTCGCTTCCGACCACCTTACCGTGGCTCTCTCCAACCCCTAGATGCGTTCTATACCGTCTAGGTACAAAATAAATTCATTCCATAACATTGGATTTTCCTTAAAAACCTTATTTTTTGATAAAATTCGTTATTCCATTGTTTAGCGCTAATTAGTTTCACTTATTAGCGATTCAACTTTGCTCACCTGTCGGGACTGGTGTCTAGATCGCTTTGTGCGCCTAGAATCCACCAGTTTAGGCACGGAAATTGTAATTCTGCATAAATAGTTGTTAATTTTGTACTGAAAAACCTGTTTTTAGACCATAACTTTAAAAAATTATACTACACTTACCTTTCATATTTACACTGTTGGATAGCTCTCGCCGAGGCGCTTCTAACGACACCACTCACGTGCGGCTATCTCTCACGAAACGTGAGAAATTGTCGTTTCGTTGATTTTCATACTTACCGAAAGTTTACCTGTAGGGAACAAAACCGCCATACATTAGAAGATACTTTGTGATAAAACCTCGTAATTCTACGCCGTTTTCGCTTCCGACCACCTTACCGTGGCTCTCTCCAACCCCTAGACGCGTTCTATACCGTCTAGGTACAAAATAAATTCATTCCATAACATTGGATTTTCCTTAAAAACCTTATTTTTTGATAAAATTCGTTATTCCATTGTTTAGCGCTAATTAGTTTCACTTATTAGCGATTCAACTTTGCTCACCTGTCGGGACTGGTGTCTAGATCGCTTTGTGCGCCTAGAATCCACCAGTTTAGGCACGGAAATTGTAATTCTGCATAAATAGTTGTTAATTTTGTACTGAAAAACCTGTTTTTAGACCATAACTTTAAAAAATTATACTACACTTACCTTTCATATTTACACTGTTGGATAGCTCTCGCCGAGGCGCTTCTAACGACACCACTCACGTGCGGCTATCTCTCACGAAACGTGAGAAATTGTCGTTTCGTTGATTTTCATACTTACCGAAAGTTTACCTGTAGGGAACAAAACCGCCATACATTAGAAGATACTTTGTGATAAAACCTCGTAATTCTACGCCGTTTTCGCTTCCGACCACCTTACCGTGGCTCTCTCCAACCCCTAGACGCGTTCTATACCGTCTAGGTACAAAATAAATTCATTCCATAACATTGGATTTTCCTTAAAAACCTTATTTTTTGATAAAATTCGTTATTCCATTGTTTAGCGCTAATTAGTTTCACTTATTAGCGATTCAACTTTGCTCACCTGTCGGGACTGGTGTCTAGATCGCTTTGTGCGCCTAGAATCCACCAGTTTAGGCACGGAAATTGTAATTCTGCATAAATAGTTGTTAATTTTGTACTGAAAAACCTGTTTTTAGACCATAACTTTAAAAAATTATACTACACTTACCTTTCATATTTACACTGTTGGATAGCTCTCGCCGAGGCGCTTCTAACGACACCACTCACGTGCGGCTATCTCTCACGAAACGTGAGAAATTGTCGTTTCGTTGATTTTCATACTTACCGAAAGTTTACCTGTAGGGAACAAAACCGCCATACATTAGAAGATACTTTGTGATAAAACCTCGTAATTCTACGCCGTTTTCGCTTCCGACCACCTTACCGTGGCTCTCTCCAACCCCTAGACGCGTTCTATACCGTCTAGGTACAAAATAAATTCATTCCATAACATTGGATTTTCCTTAAAAACCTTATTTTTTGATAAAATTCGTTATTCCATTGTTTAGCGCTAATTAGTTTCACTTATTAGCGATTCAACTTTGCTCACCTGTCGGGACTGGTGTCTAGATCGCTTTGTGCGCCTAGAATCCACCAGTTTAGGCACGGAAATTGTAATTCTGCATAAATAGTTGTTAATTTTGTACTGAAAAACCTGTTTTTAGACCATAACTTTAAAAAATTATACTACACTTACCTTTCATATTTACACTGTTGGATAGCTCTCGCCGAGGCGCTTCTAACGACACCACTCACGTGCGGCTATCTCTCACGAAACGTGAGAAATTGTCGTTTCGTTGATTTTCATACTTACCGAAAGTTTACCTGTAGGGAACAAAACCGCCATACATTAGAAGATACTTTGTGATAAAACCTCGTAATTCTACGCCGTTTTCGCTTCCGACCACCTTACCGTGGCTCTCTCCAACCCCTAGACGCGTTCTATACCGTCTAGGTACAAAATAAATTCATTCCATAACATTGGATTTTCCTTAAAAACCTTATTTTTTGATAAAATTCGTTATTCCATTGTTTAGCGCTAATTAGTTTCACTTATTAGCGATTCAACTTTGCTCACCTGTCGGGACTGGTGTCTAGATCGCTTTGTGCGCCTAGAATCCACCAGTTTAGGCACGGAAATTGTAATTCTGCATAAATAGTTGTTAATTTTGTACTGAAAAACCTGTTTTTAGACCATAACTTTAAAAAATTATACTACACTTACCTTTCATATTTACACTGTTGGATAGCTCTCGCCGAGGCGCTTCTAACGACACCACTCACGTGCGGCTATCTCTCACGAAACGTGAGAAATTGTCGTTTCGTTGATTTTCATACTTACCGAAAGTTTACCTGTAGGGAACAAAACCGCCATACATTAGAAGATACTTTGTGATAAAACCTCGTAATTCTACGCCGTTTTCGCTTCCGACCACCTTACCGTGGCTCTCTCCAACCCCTAGACGCGTTCTATACCGTCTAGGTACAAAATAAATTCATTCCATAACATTGGATTTTCCTTAAAAACCTTATTTTTTGATAAAATTCGTTATTCCATTGTTTAGCGCTAATTAGTTTCACTTATTAGCGATTCAACTTTGCTCACCTGTCGGGACTGGTGTCTAGATCGCTTTGTGCGCCTAGAATCCACCAGTTTAGGCACGGAAATTGTAATTCTGCATAAATAGTTGTTAATTTTGTACTGAAAAACCTGTTTTTAGACCATAACTTTAAAAAATTATACTACACTTACCTTTCATATTTACACTGTTGGATAGCTCTCGCCGAGGCGCTTCTAACGACACCACTCACGTGCGGCTATCTCTCACGAAACGTGAGAAATTGTCGTTTCGTTGATTTTCATACTTACCGAAAGTTTACCTGTAGGGAACAAAACCGCCATACATTAGAAGATACTTTGTGATAAAACCTCGTAATTCTACGCCGTTTTCGCTTCCGACCACCTTACCGTGGCTCTCTCCAACCCCTAGACGCGTTCTATACCGTCTAGGTACAAAATAAATTCATTCCATAACATTGGATTTTCCTTAAAAACCTTATTTTTTGATAAAATTCGTTATTCCATTGTTTAGCGCTAATTAGTTTCACTTATTAGCGATTCAACTTTGCTCACCTGTCGGGACTGGTGTCTAGATCGCTTTGTGCGCCTAGAATCCACCAGTTTAGGCACGGAAATTGTAATTCTGCATAAATAGTTGTTAATTTTGTACTGAAAAACCTGTTTTTAGACCATAACTTTAAAAAATTATACTACACTTACCTTTCATATTTACACTGTTGGATAGCTCTCGCCGAGGCGCTTCTAACGACACCACTCACGTGCGGCTATCTCTCACGAAACGTGAGAAATTGTCGTTTCGTTGATTTTCATACTTACCGAAAGTTTACCTGTAGGGAACAAAACCGCCATACATTAGAAGATACTTTGTGATAAAACCTCGTAATTCTACGCCGTTTTCGCTTCCGACCACCTTACCGTGGCTCTCTCCAACCCCTAGACGCGTTCTATACCGTCTAGGTACAAAATAAATTCATTCCATAACATTGGATTTTCCTTAAAAACCTTATTTTTTGATAAAATTCGTTATTCCATTGTTTAGCGCTAATTAGTTTCACTTATTAGCGATTCAACTTTGCTCACCTGTCGGGACTGGTGTCTAGATCGCTTTGTGCGCCTAGAATCCACCAGTTTAGGCACGGAAATTGTAATTCTGCATAAATAGTTGTTAATTTTGTACTGAAAAACCTGTTTTTAGACCATAACTTTAAAAAATTATACTACACTTACCTTTCATATTTACACTGTTGGATAGCTCTCGCCGAGGCGCTTCTAACGACACCACTCACGTGCGGCTATCTCTCACGAAACGTGAGAAATTGTCGTTTCGTTGATTTTCATACTTACCGAAAGTTTACCTGTAGGGAACAAAACCGCCATACATTAGAAGATACTTTGTGATAAAACCTCGTAATTCTACGCCGTTTTCGCTTCCGACCACCTTACCGTGGCTCTCTCCAACCCCTAGACGCGTTCTATACCGTCTAGGTACAAAATAAATTCATTCCATAACATTGGATTTTCCTTAAAAACCTTATTTTTTGATAAAATTCGTTATTCCATTGTTTAGCGCTAATTAGTTTCACTTATTAGCGATTCAACTTTGCTCACCTGTCGGGACTGGTGTCTAGATCGCTTTGTGCGCCTAGAATCCACCAGTTTAGGCACGGAAATTGTAATTCTGCATAAATAGTTGTTAATTTTGTACTGAAAAACCTGTTTTTAGACCATAACTTTAAAAAATTATACTACACTTACCTTTCATATTTACACTGTTGGATAGCTCTCGCCGAGGCGCTTCTAACGACACCACTCACGTGCGGCTATCTCTCACGAAACGTGAGAAATTGTCGTTTCGTTGATTTTCATACTTACCGAAAGTTTACCTGTAGGGAACAAAACCGCCATACATTAGAAGATACTTTGTGATAAAACCTCGTAATTCTACGCCGTTTTCGCTTCCGACCACCTTACCGTGGCTCTCTCCAACCCCTAGACGCGTTCTATACCGTCTAGGTACAAAATAAATTCATTCCATAACATTGGATTTTCCTTAAAAACCTTATTTTTTGATAAAATTCGTTATTCCATTGTTTAGCGCTAATTAGTTTCACTTATTAGCGATTCAACTTTGCTCACCTGTCGGGACTGGTGTCTAGATCGCTTTGTGCGCCTAGAATCCACCAGTTTAGGCACGGAAATTGTAATTCTGCATAAATAGTTGTTAATTTTGTACTGAAAAACCTGTTTTTAGACCATAACTTTAAAAAATTATACTACACTTACCTTTCATATTTACACTGTTGGATAGCTCTCGCCGAGGCGCTTCTAACGACACCACTCACGTGCGGCTATCTCTCACGAAACGTGAGAAATTGTCGTTTCGTTGATTTTCATACTTACCGAAAGTTTACCTGTAGGGAACAAAACCGCCATACATTAGAAGATACTTTGTGATAAAACCTCGTAATTCTACGCCGTTTTCGCTTCCGACCACCTTACCGTGGCTCTCTCCAACCCCTAGACGCGTTCTATACCGTCTAGGTACAAAATAAATTCATTCCATAACATTGGATTTTCCTTAAAAACCTTATTTTTTGATAAAATTCGTTATTCCATTGTTTAGCGCTAATTAGTTTCACTTATTAGCGATTCAACTTTGCTCACCTGTCGGGACTGGTGTCTAGATCGCTTTGTGCGCCTAGAATCCACCAGTTTAGGCACGGAAATTGTAATTCTGCATAAATAGTTGTTAATTTTGTACTGAAAAACCTGTTTTTAGACCATAACTTTAAAAAATTATACTACACTTACCTTTCATATTTACACTGTTGGATAGCTCTCGCCGAGGCGCTTCTAACGACACCACTCACGTGCGGCTATCTCTCACGAAACGTGAGAAATTGTCGTTTCGTTGATTTTCATACTTACCGAAAGTTTACCTGTAGGGAACAAAACCGCCATACATTAGAAGATACTTTGTGATAAAACCTCGTAATTCTACGCCGTTTTCGCTTCCGACCACCTTACCGTGGCTCTCTCCAACCCCTAGACGCGTTCTATACCGTCTAGGTACAAAATAAATTCATTCCATAACATTGGATTTTCCTTAAAAACCTTATTTTTTGATAAAATTCGTTATTCCATTGTTTAGCGCTAATTAGTTTCACTTATTAGCGATTCAACTTTGCTCACCTGTCGGGACTGGTGTCTAGATCGCTTTGTGCGCCTAGAATCCACCAGTTTAGGCACGGAAATTGTAATTCTGCATAAATAGTTGTTAATTTTGTACTGAAAAACCTGTTTTTAGACCATAACTTTAAAAAATTATACTACACTTACCTTTCATATTTACACTGTTGGATAGCTCTCGCCGAGGCGCTTCTAACGACACCACTCACGTGCGGCTATCTCTCACGAAACGTGAGAAATTGTCGTTTCGTTGATTTTCATACTTACCGAAAGTTTACCTGTAGGGAACAAAACCGCCATACATTAGAAGATACTTTGTGATAAAACCTCGTAATTCTACGCCGTTTTCGCTTCCGACCACCTTACCGTGGCTCTCTCCAACCCCTAGACGCGTTCTATACCGTCTAGGTACAAAATAAATTCATTCCATAACATTGGATTTTCCTTAAAAACCTTATTTTTTGATAAAATTCGTTATTCCATTGTTTAGCGCTAATTAGTTTCACTTATTAGCGATTCAACTTTGCTCACCTGTCGGGACTGGTGTCTAGATCGCTTTGTGCGCCTAGAATCCACCAGTTTAGGCACGGAAATTGTAATTCTGCATAAATAGTTGTTAATTTTGTACTGAAAAACCTGTTTTTAGACCATAACTTTAAAAAATTATACTACACTTACCTTTCATATTTACACTGTTGGATAGCTCTCGCCGAGGCGCTTCTAACGACACCACTCACGTGCGGCTATCTCTCACGAAACGTGAGAAATTGTCGTTTCGTTGATTTTCATACTTACCGAAAGTTTACCTGTAGGGAACAAAACCGCCATACATTAGAAGATACTTTGTGATAAAACCTCGTAATTCTACGCCGTTTTCGCTTCCGACCACCTTACCGTGGCTCTCTCCAACCCCTAGACGCGTTCTATACCGTCTAGGTACAAAATAAATTCATTCCATAACATTGGATTTTCCTTAAAAACCTTATTTTTTGATAAAATTCGTTATTCCATTGTTTAGCGCTAATTAGTTTCACTTATTAGCGATTCAACTTTGCTCACCTGTCGGGACTGGTGTCTAGATCGCTTTGTGCGCCTAGAATCCACCAGTTTAGGCACGGAAATTGTAATTCTGCATAAATAGTTGTTAATTTTGTACTGAAAAACCTGTTTTTAGACCATAACTTTAAAAAATTATACTACACTTACCTTTCATATTTACACTGTTGGATAGCTCTCGCCGAGGCGCTTCTAACGACACCACTCACGTGCGGCTATCTCTCACGAAACGTGAGAAATTGTCGTTTCGTTGATTTTCATACTTACCGAAAGTTTACCTGTAGGGAACAAAACCGCCATACATTAGAAGATACTTTGTGATAAAACCTCGTAATTCTACGCCGTTTTCGCTTCCGACCACCTTACCGTGGCTCTCTCCAACCCCTAGACGCGTTCTATACCGTCTAGGTACAAAATAAATTCATTCCATAACATTGGATTTTCCTTAAAAACCTTATTTTTTGATAAAATTCGTTATTCCATTGTTTAGCGCTAATTAGTTTCACTTATTAGCGATTCAACTTTGCTCACCTGTCGGGACTGGTGTCTAGATCGCTTTGTGCGCCTAGAATCCACCAGTTTAGGCACGGAAATTGTAATTCTGCATAAATAGTTGTTAATTTTGTACTGAAAAACCTGTTTTTAGACCATAACTTTAAAAAATTATACTACACTTACCTTTCATATTTACACTGTTGGATAGCTCTCGCCGAGGCGCTTCTAACGACACCACTCACGTGCGGCTATCTCTCACGAAACGTGAGAAATTGTCGTTTCGTTGATTTTCATACTTACCGAAAGTTTACCTGTAGGGAACAAAACCGCCATACATTAGAAGATACTTTGTGATAAAACCTCGTAATTCTACGCCGTTTTCGCTTCCGACCACCTTACCGTGGCTCTCTCCAACCCCTAGACGCGTTCTATACCGTCTAGGTACAAAATAAATTCATTCCATAACATTGGATTTTCCTTAAAAACCTTATTTTTTGATAAAATTCGTTATTCCATTGTTTAGCGCTAATTAGTTTCACTTATTAGCGATTCAACTTTGCTCACCTGTCGGGACTGGTGTCTAGATCGCTTTGTGCGCCTAGAATCCACCAGTTTAGGCACGGAAATT
This sequence comes from Tyria jacobaeae, assembly GCA_947561695.1. Lineage (NCBI taxonomy): Eukaryota > Metazoa > Arthropoda > Insecta > Lepidoptera > Erebidae > Tyria > Tyria jacobaeae. Next base: position 53,545 of record CANNZZ010000009.1, read on the forward strand.
GTAATTCTGCATAAATAGTTGTTAATTTTGTACTGAAAAACCTGTTTTTAGACCATAACTTTAAAAAATTATACTACACTTACCTTTCATATTTACACTGTTGGATAGCTCTCGCCGAGGCGCTTCTAACGACACCACTCACGTGCGGCTATCTCTCACGAAACGTGAGAAATTGTCGTTTCGTTGATTTTCATACTTACCGAAAGTTTACCTGTAGGGAACAAAACCGCCATACATTAGAAGATACTTTGTGATAAAACCTCGTAATTCTACGCCGTTTTCGCTTCCGACCACCTTACCGTGGCTCTCTCCAACCCCTAGACGCGTTCTATACCGTCTAGGTACAAAATAAATTCATTCCATAACATTGGATTTTCCTTAAAAACCTTATTTTTTGATAAAATTCGTTATTCCATTGTTTAGCGCTAATTAGTTTCACTTATTAGCGATTCAACTTTGCTCACCTGTCGGGACTGGTGTCTAGATCGCTTTGTGCGCCTAGAATCCACCAGTTTAGGCACGGAAATTGTAATTCTGCATAAATAGTTGTTAATTTTGTACTGAAAAACCTGTTTTTAGACCATAACTTTAAAAAATTATACTACACTTACCTTTCATATTTACACTGTTGGATAGCTCTCGCCGAGGCGCTTCTAACGACACCACTCACGTGCGGCTATCTCTCACGAAACGTGAGAAATTGTCGTTTCGTTGATTTTCATACTTACCGAAAGTTTACCTGTAGGGAACAAAACCGCCATACATTAGAAGATACTTTGTGATAAAACCTCGTAATTCTACGCCGTTTTCGCTTCCGACCACCTTACCGTGGCTCTCTCCAACCCCTAGACGCGTTCTATACCGTCTAGGTACAAAATAAATTCATTCCATAACATTGGATTTTCCTTAAAAACCTTATTTTTTGATAAAATTCGTTATTCCATTGTTTAGCGCTAATTAGTTTCACTTATTAGCGATTCAACTTTGCTCACCTGTCGGGACTGGTGTCTAGATCGCTTTGTGCGCCTAGAATCCACCAGTTTAGGCACGGAAATTGTAATTCTGCATAAATAGTTGTTAATTTTGTACTGAAAAACCTGTTTTTAGACCATAACTTTAAAAAATTATACTACACTTACCTTTCATATTTACACTGTTGGATAGCTCTCGCCGAGGCGCTTCTAACGACACCACTCACGTGCGGCTATCTCTCACGAAACGTGAGAAATTGTCGTTTCGTTGATTTTCATACTTACCGAAAGTTTACCTGTAGGGAACAAAACCGCCATACATTAGAAGATACTTTGTGATAAAACCTCGTAATTCTACGCCGTTTTCGCTTCCGACCACCTTACCGTGGCTCTCTCCAACCCCTAGACGCGTTCTATACCGTCTAGGTACAAAATAAATTCATTCCATAACATTGGATTTTCCTTAAAAACCTTATTTTTTGATAAAATTCGTTATTCCATTGTTTAGCGCTAATTAGTTTCACTTATTAGCGATTCAACTTTGCTCACCTGTCGGGACTGGTGTCTAGATCGCTTTGTGCGCCTAGAATCCACCAGTTTAGGCACGGAAATTGTAATTCTGCATAAATAGTTGTTAATTTTGTACTGAAAAACCTGTTTTTAGACCATAACTTTAAAAAATTATACTACACTTACCTTTCATATTTACACTGTTGGATAGCTCTCGCCGAGGCGCTTCTAACGACACCACTCACGTGCGGCTATCTCTCACGAAACGTGAGAAATTGTCGTTTCGTTGATTTTCATACTTACCGAAAGTTTACCTGTAGGGAACAAAACCGCCATACATTAGAAGATACTTTGTGATAAAACCTCGTAATTCTACGCCGTTTTCGCTTCCGACCACCTTACCGTGGCTCTCTCCAACCCCTAGACGCGTTCTATACCGTCTAGGTACAAAATAAATTCATTCCATAACATTGGATTTTCCTTAAAAACCTTATTTTTTGATAAAATTCGTTATTCCATTGTTTAGCGCTAATTAGTTTCACTTATTAGCGATTCAACTTTGCTCACCTGTCGGGACTGGTGTCTAGATCGCTTTGTGCGCCTAGAATCCACCAGTTTAGGCACGGAAATTGTAATTCTGCATAAATAGTTGTTAATTTTGTACTGAAAAACCTGTTTTTAGACCATAACTTTAAAAAATTATACTACACTTACCTTTCATATTTACACTGTTGGATAGCTCTCGCCGAGGCGCTTCTAACGACACCACTCACGTGCGGCTATCTCTCACGAAACGTGAGAAATTGTCGTTTCGTTGATTTTCATACTTACCGAAAGTTTACCTGTAGGGAACAAAACCGCCATACATTAGAAGATACTTTGTGATAAAACCTCGTAATTCTACGCCGTTTTCGCTTCCGACCACCTTACCGTGGCTCTCTCCAACCCCTAGACGCGTTCTATACCGTCTAGGTACAAAATAAATTCATTCCATAACATTGGATTTTCCTTAAAAACCTTATTTTTTGATAAAATTCGTTATTCCATTGTTTAGCGCTAATTAGTTTCACTTATTAGCGATTCAACTTTGCTCACCTGTCGGGACTGGTGTCTAGATCGCTTTGTGCGCCTAGAATCCACCAGTTTAGGCACGGAAATTGTAATTCTGCATAAATAGTTGTTAATTTTGTACTGAAAAACCTGTTTTTAGACCATAACTTTAAAAAATTATACTACACTTACCTTTCATATTTACACTGTTGGATAGCTCTCGCCGAGGCGCTTCTAACGACACCACTCACGTGCGGCTATCTCTCACGAAACGTGAGAAATTGTCGTTTCGTTGATTTTCATACTTACCGAAAGTTTACCTGTAGGGAACAAAACCGCCATACATTAGAAGATACTTTGTGATAAAACCTCGTAATTCTACGCCGTTTTCGCTTCCGACCACCTTACCGTGGCTCTCTCCAACCCCTAGACGCGTTCTATACCGTCTAGGTACAAAATAAATTCATTCCATAACATTGGATTTTCCTTAAAAACCTTATTTTTTGATAAAATTCGTTATTCCATTGTTTAGCGCTAATTAGTTTCACTTATTAGCGATTCAACTTTGCTCACCTGTCGGGACTGGTGTCTAGATCGCTTTGTGCGCCTAGAATCCACCAGTTTAGGCACGGAAATTGTAATTCTGCATAAATAGTTGTTAATTTTGTACTGAAAAACCTGTTTTTAGACCATAACTTTAAAAAATTATACTACACTTACCTTTCATATTTACACTGTTGGATAGCTCTCGCCGAGGCGCTTCTAACGACACCACTCACGTGCGGCTATCTCTCACGAAACGTGAGAAATTGTCGTTTCGTTGATTTTCATACTTACCGAAAGTTTACCTGTAGGGAACAAAACCGCCATACATTAGAAGATACTTTGTGATAAAACCTCGTAATTCTACGCCGTTTTCGCTTCCGACCACCTTACCGTGGCTCTCTCCAACCCCTAGACGCGTTCTATACCGTCTAGGTACAAAATAAATTCATTCCATAACATTGGATTTTCCTTAAAAACCTTATTTTTTGATAAAATTCGTTATTCCATTGTTTAGCGCTAATTAGTTTCACTTATTAGCGATTCAACTTTGCTCACCTGTCGGGACTGGTGTCTAGATCGCTTTGTGCGCCTAGAATCCACCAGTTTAGGCACGGAAATTGTAATTCTGCATAAATAGTTGTTAATTTTGTACTGAAAAACCTGTTTTTAGACCATAACTTTAAAAAATTATACTACACTTACCTTTCATATTTACACTGTTGGATAGCTCTCGCCGAGGCGCTTCTAACGACACCACTCACGTGCGGCTATCTCTCACGAAACGTGAGAAATTGTCGTTTCGTTGATTTTCATACTTACCGAAAGTTTACCTGTAGGGAACAAAACCGCCATACATTAGAAGATACTTTGTGATAAAACCTCGTAATTCTACGCCGTTTTCGCTTCCGACCACCTTACCGTGGCTCTCTCCAACCCCTAGACGCGTTCTATACCGTCTAGGTACAAAATAAATTCATTCCATAACATTGGATTTTCCTTAAAAACCTTATTTTTGATAAAATTCGTTATTCCATTGTTTAGCGCTAATTAGTTTCACTTATTAGCGATTCAACTTTGCTCACCTGTCGGGACTGGTGTCTAGATCGCTTTGTGCGCCTAGAATCCACCAGTTTAGGCACGGAAATTGTAATTCTGCATAAATAGTTGTTAATTTTGTACTGAAAAACCTGTTTTTAGACCATAACTTTAAAAAATTATACTACACTTACCTTTCATATTTACACTGTTGGATAGCTCTCGCCGAGGCGCTTCTAACGACACCACTCACGTGCGGCTATCTCTCACGAAACGTGAGAAATTGTCGTTTCGTTGATTTTCATACTTACCGAAAGTTTACCTGTAGGGAACAAAACCGCCATACATTAGAAGATACTTTGTGATAAAACCTCGTAATTCTACGCCGTTTTCGCTTCCGACCACCTTACCGTGGCTCTCTCCAACCCCTAGACGCGTTCTATACCGTCTAGGTACAAAATAAATTCATTCCATAACATTGGATTTTCCTTAAAAACCTTATTTTTTGATAAAATTCGTTATTCCATTGTTTAGCGCTAATTAGTTTCACTTATTAGCGATTCAACTTTGCTCACCTGTCGGGACTGGTGTCTAGATCGCTTTGTGCGCCTAGAATCCACCAGTTTAGGCACGGAAATTGTAATTCTGCATAAATAGTTGTTAATTTTGTACTGAAAAACCTGTTTTTAGACCATAACTTTAAAAAATTATACTACACTTACCTTTCATATTTACACTGTTGGATAGCTCTCGCCGAGGCGCTTCTAACGACACCACTCACGTGCGGCTATCTCTCACGAAACGTGAGAAATTGTCGTTTCGTTGATTTTCATACTTACCGAAAGTTTACCTGTAGGGAACAAAACCGCCATACATTAGAAGATACTTTGTGATAAAACCTCGTAATTCTACGCCGTTTTCGCTTCCGACCACCTTACCGTGGCTCTCTCCAACCCCTAGACGCGTTCTATACCGTCTAGGTACAAAATAAATTCATTCCATAACATTGGATTTTCCTTAAAAACCTTATTTTTTGATAAAATTCGTTATTCCATTGTTTAGCGCTAATTAGTTTCACTTATTAGCGATTCAACTTTGCTCACCTGTCGGGACTGGTGTCTAGATCGCTTTGTGCGCCTAGAATCCACCAGTTTAGGCACGGAAATTGTAATTCTGCATAAATAGTTGTTAATTTTGTACTGAAAAACCTGTTTTTAGACCATAACTTTAAAAAATTATACTACACTTACCTTTCATATTTACACTGTTGGATAGCTCTCGCCGAGGCGCTTCTAACGACACCACTCACGTGCGGCTATCTCTCACGAAACGTGAGAAATTGTCGTTTCGTTGATTTTCATACTTACCGAAAGTTTACCTGTAGGGAACAAAACCGCCATACATTAGAAGATACTTTGTGATAAAACCTCGTAATTCTACGCCGTTTTCGCTTCCGACCACCTTACCGTGGCTCTCTCCAACCCCTAGACGCGTTCTATACCGTCTAGGTACAAAATAAATTCATTCCATAACATTGGATTTTCCTTAAAAACCTTATTTTTTGATAAAATTCGTTATTCCATTGTTTAGCGCTAATTAGTTTCACTTATTAGCGATTCAACTTTGCTCACCTGTCGGGACTGGTGTCTAGATCGCTTTGTGCGCCTAGAATCCACCAGTTTAGGCACGGAAATTGTAATTCTGCATAAATAGTTGTTAATTTTGTACTGAAAAACCTGTTTTTAGACCATAACTTTAAAAAATTATACTACACTTACCTTTCATATTTACACTGTTGGATAGCTCTCGCCGAGGCGCTTCTAACGACACCACTCACGTGCGGCTATCTCTCACGAAACGTGAGAAATTGTCGTTTCGTTGATTTTCATACTTACCGAAAGTTTACCTGTAGGGAACAAAACCGCCATACATTAGAAGATACTTTGTGATAAAACCTCGTAATTCTACGCCGTTTTCGCTTCCGACCACCTTACCGTGGCTCTCTCCAACCCCTAGACGCGTTCTATACCGTCTAGGTACAAAATAAATTCATTCCATAACATTGGATTTTCCTTAAAAACCTTATTTTTGATAAAATTCGTTATTCCATTGTTTAGCGCTAATTAGTTTCACTTATTAGCGATTCAACTTTGCTCACCTGTCGGGACTGGTGTCTAGATCGCTTTGTGCGCCTAGAATCCACCAGTTTAGGCACGGAAATTGTAATTCTGCATAAATAGTTGTTAATTTTGTACTGAAAAACCTGTTTTTAGACCATAACTTTAAAAAATTATACTACACTTACCTTTCATATTTACACTGTTGGATAGCTCTCGCCGAGGCGCTTCTAACGACACCACTCACGTGCGGCTATCTCTCACGAAACGTGAGAAATTGTCGTTTCGTTGATTTTCATACTTACCGAAAGTTTACCTGTAGGAACAAAACCGCCATACATTAGAAGATACTTTGTGATAAAACCTCGTAATTCTACGCCGTTTTCGCTTCCGACCACCTTACCGTGGCTCTCTCCAACCCCTAGACGCGTTCTATACCGTCTAGGTACAAAATAAATTCATTCCATAACATTGGATTTTCCTTAAAAACCTTATTTTTTGATAAAATTCGTTATTCCATTGTTTAGCGCTAATTAGTTTCACTTATTAGCGATTCAACTTTGCTCACCTGTCGGGACTGGTGTCTAGATCGCTTTGTGCGCCTAGAATCCACCAGTTTAGGCACGGAAATTGTAATTCTGCATAAATAGTTGTTAATTTTGTACTGAAAAACCTGTTTTTAGACCATAACTTTAAAAAATTATACTACACTTACCTTTCATATTTACACTGTTGGATAGCTCTCGCCGAGGCGCTTCTAACGACACCACTCACGTGCGGCTATCTCTCACGAAACGTGAGAAATTGTCGTTTCGTTGATTTTCATACTTACCGAAAGTTTACCTGTAGGGAACAAAACCGCCATACATTAGAAGATACTTTGTGATAAAACCTCGTAATTCTACGCCGTTTTCGCTTCCGACCACCTTACCGTGGCTCTC
>CANNZZ010000010.1:0-15000 GCA_947561695.1 Tyria jacobaeae
TGTAAATATGAAAGGTAAGTGTAGTATAATTTTTTAAAGTTATGGTCTAAAAACAGGTTTTTCAGTACAAAATTAACAACTATTTATGCAGAATTACAATTTCCGTGCCTAAACTGGTGGATTCTAGGCGCACAAAGCGATCTAGACACCAGTCCCGACAGGTGAGCAAAGTTGAATCGCTAATAAGTGAAACTAATTAGCGCTAAACAATGGAATAACGAATTTTATCAAAAAATAAGGTTTTTTAAGGAAAATCCAATGTTATGGAATGAATTTATTTTGTACCTAGACGGTATAGAACGCGTCTAGGGGTTGGAGAGAGCCACGGTAAGGTGGTCGGAAGCGAAAACGGCGTAGAATTACGAGGTTTTATCACAAAGTATCTTCTAATGTATGGCGGTTTTGTTCCTACAGGTAAACTTTCGGTAAGTATGAAAATCAACGAAACGACAATTTCTCACGTTTCGTGAGAGATAGCCGCACGTGAGTGGTGTCGTTAGAAGCGCCTCGGCGAGAGCTATCCAACAGTGTAAATATGAAAGGTAAGTGTAGTATAATTTTTTAAAGTTATGGTCTAAAAACAGGTTTTTCAGTACAAAATTAACAACTATTTATGCAGAATTACAATTTCCGTGCCTAAACTGGTGGATTCTAGGCGCACAAAGCGATCTAGACACCAGTCCCGACAGGTGAGCAAAGTTGAATCGCTAATAAGTGAAACTAATTAGCGCTAAACAATGGAATAACGAATTTTATCAAAAAATAAGGTTTTTTAAGGAAAATCCAATGTTATGGAATGAATTTATTTTGTACCTAGACGGTATAGAACGCGTCTAGGGGTTGGAGAGAGCCACGGTAAGGTGGTCGGAAGCGAAAACGGCGTAGAATTACGAGGTTTTATCACAAAGTATCTCTAATGTATGGCGGTTTTGTTCCCTACAGGTAAACTTTCGGTAAGTATGAAAATCAACGAAACGACAATTTCTCACGTTTCGTGAGAGATAGCCCGCACGTGAGTGGTGTCGTTAGAAGCGCCTCGGCGAGAGCTATCCAACAGTGTAAATATGAAAGGTAAGTGTAGTATAATTTTTTAAAGTTATGGTCTAAAAACAGGTTTTTCAGTACAAAATTAACAACTATTTATGCAGAATTACAATTTCCGTGCCTAAACTGGTGGATTCTAGGCGCACAAAGCGATCTAGACACCAGTCCCGACAGGTGAGCAAAGTTGAATCGCTAATAAGTGAAACTAATTAGCGCTAAACAATGAATAACGAATTTTATCAAAAAATAAGGTTTTTTAAGGAAAATCCAATGTTATGGAATGAATTTATTTTGTACCTAGACGGTATAGAACGCGTCTAGGGGTTGGAGAGAGCCACGGTAAGGTGGTCGGAAGCGAAAACGGCGTAGAATTACGAGGTTTTATCACAAAGTATCTTCTAATGTATGGCGGTTTTGTTCCCTACAGGTAAACTTTCGGTAAGTATGAAAATCAACGAAACGACAATTTCTCACGTTTCGTGAGAGATAGCCGCACGTGAGTGGTGTCGTTAGAAGCGCCTCGGCGAGAGCTATCAACAGTGTAAATATGAAAGGTAAGTGTAGTATAATTTTTTAAAGTTATGGTCTAAAAACAGGTTTTTCAGTACAAAATTAACAACTATTTATGCAGAATTACAATTTCCGTGCCTAAACTGGTGGATTCTAGGCGCACAAAGCGATCTAGACACCAGTCCCGACAGGTGAGCAAAGTTGAATCGCTAATAAGTGAAACTAATTAGCGCTAAACAATGGAATAACGAATTTTATCAAAAAATAAGTTTTTTAAGGAAAATCCAATGTTATGGAATGAATTTATTTTGTACCTAGACGGTATAGAACGCGTCTAGGGGTTGGAGAGAGCCACGGTAAGGTGGTCGGAAGCGAAAACGGCGTAGAATTACGAGGTTTTATCACAAAGTATCTTCTAATGTATGGCGGTTTTGTTCCCTACAGGTAAACTTTCGGTAAGTATGAAAATCAACGAAACGACAATTTCTCACGTTTCGTGAGAGATAGCCGCACGTGAGTGGTGTCGTTAGAAGCGCCTCGGCGAGAGCTATCCAACAGTGTAAATATGAAAGGTAAGTGTAGTATAATTTTTTAAAGTTATGGTCTAAAAACAGGTTTTTCAGTACAAAATTAACAACTATTTATGCAGAATTACAATTTCCGTGCCTAAACTGGTGGATTCTAGGCGCACAAAGCGATCTAGACACCAGTCCCGACAGGTGAGCAAAGTTGAATCGCTAATAAGTGAAACTAATTAGCGCTAAACAATGGAATAACGAATTTTATCAAAAAATAAGGTTTTTTAAGGAAAATCCCAATGTTATGGAATGAATTTATTTTGTACCTAGACGGTATAGAACGCGTCTAGGGGTTGGAGAGAGAGCCACGGTAAGGTGGTCGGAAGCGAAAACGGCGTAGAATTACGAGGTTTTATCACAAAGTATCTTCTAATGTATGGCGGTTTTGTTCCCTACAGGTAAACTTTCGGTAAGTATGAAAATCAACGAAACGACAATTTCTCACGTTTCGTGAGAGATAGCCGCACGTGAGTGGTGTCGTTAGAAGCGCCTCGGCGAGAGCTATCCAACAGTGTAAATATGAAAGGTAAGTGTAGTATAATTTTTTAAAGTTATGGTCTAAAAACAGGTTTTTCAGTACAAAATTAACAACTATTTATGCAGAATTACAATTTCCGTGCCTAAACTGGTGGATTCTAGGCGCACAAAGCGATCTAGACACCAGTCCCGACAGGTGAGCAAAGTTGAATCGCTAATAAGTGAAACTAATTAGCGCTAAACAATGGAATAACGAATTTTATCAAAAAATAAGGTTTTTTAAGGAAAATCCAATGTTATGGAATGAATTTATTTTGTACCTAGACGGTATAGAACGCGTCTAGGGGTTGGAGAGAGCCACGGTAAGGTGGTCGGAAGCGAAAACGGCGTAGAATTACGAGGTTTTATCACAAAGTATCTTCTAATGTATGGCGGTTTTGTTCCCTACAGGTAAACTTTCGGTAAGTATGAAAATCAACGAAACGACAATTTCTCACGTTTCGTGAGAGATAGCCGCACGTGAGTGGTGTCGTTAGAAGCGCCTCGGCGAGAGCTATCCAACAGTGTAAATATGAAAGGTAAGTGTAGTATAATTTTTAAAGTTATGGTCTAAAAACAGGTTTTTCAGTACAAAATTAACAACTATTTATGCAGAATTACAATTTCCGTGCCTAAACTGGTGGATTCTAGGCGCACAAAGCGATCTAGACACCAGTCCCGACAGGTGAGCAAAGTTGAATCGCTAATAAGTGAAACTAATTAGCGCTAAACAATGGAATAACGAATTTTATCAAAAAATAAGGTTTTTTAAGGAAAATCCAATGTTATGGAATGAATTTATTTTGTACCTAGACGGTATAGAACGCGCCTAGGGGTTGGAGAGAGCCACGGTAAGGTGGTCGGAAGCGAAAACGGCGTAGAATTACGAGGTTTTATCACAAAGTATCTTCTAATGTATGGCGGTTTTGTTCCCTACAGGTAAACTTTCGGTAAGTATGAAAATCAACGAAACGACAATTTCTCACGTTTCGTGAGAGATAGCCGCACGTGAGTGGTGTCGTTAGAAGCGCCTCGGCGAGAGCTATCCAACAGTGTAAATATGAAAGGTAAGTGTAGTATAATTTTTTAAAGTTATGGTCTAAAAACAGGTTTTTTCAGTACAAAATTAACAACTATTTATGCAGAATTACAATTTCCGTGCCTAAACTGGTGGATTCTAGGCGCACAAAGCGATCTAGACACCAGTCCCGACAGGTGAGCAAAGTTGAATCGCTAATAAGTGAAACTAATTAGCGCTAAACAATGGAATAACGAATTTTATCAAAAAATAAGGTTTTTTAAGGAAAATCCAATGTTATGGAATGAATTTATTTTGTACCTAGACGGTATAGAACGCGTCTAGGGGTTGGAGAGAGCCACGGTAAGGTGGTCGGAAGCGAAAACGGCGTAGAATTACGAGGTTTTATCACAAAGTATCTTCTAATGTATGGCGGTTTTGTTCCCTACAGGTAAACTTTCGGTAAGTATGAAAATCAACGAAACGACAATTTCTCACGTTTCGTGAGAGATAGCCGCACGTGAGTGGTGTCGTTAGAAGCGCCTCGGCGAGAGCTATCCAACAGTGTAAATATGAAAGGTAAGTGTAGTATAATTTTTTAAAGTTATGGTCTAAAAACAGGTTTTTCAGTACAAAATTAACAACTATTTATGCAGAATTACAATTTCCGTGCCTAAACTGGTGGATTCTAGGCGCACAAAGCGATCTAGACACCAGTCCCGACAGGTGAGCAAAGTTGAATCGCTAATAAGTGAAACTAATTAGCGCTAAACAATGGAATAACGAATTTTATCAAAAAATAAGGTTTTTTAAGGAAAATCCAATGTTATGGAATGAATTTATTTTGTACCTAGACGGTATAGAACGCGTCTAGGGGTTGGAGAGAGCCACGGTAAGGTGGTCGGAAGCGAAAACGGCGTAGAATTACGAGGTTTTATCACAAAGTATCTTCTAATGTATGGCGGTTTTGTTCCCTACAGGTAAACTTTCGGTAAGTATGAAAATCAACGAAACGACAATTTCTCACGTTTCGTGAGAGATAGCCGCACGTGAGTGGTGTCGTTAGAAGCGCCTCGGCGAGAGCTATCCAACAGTGTAAATATGAAAGGTAAGTGTAGTATAATTTTTAAAGTTATGGTCTAAAAACAGGTTTTTCAGTACAAAATTAACAACTATTTATGCAGAATTACAATTTCCGTGCCTAAACTGGTGGATTCTAGGCGCACAAAGCGATCTAGACACCAGTCCCGACAGGTGAGCAAAGTTGAATCGCTAATAAGTGAAACTAATTAGCGCTAAACAATGGAATAACGAATTTTATCAAAAAATAAGGTTTTTTAAGGAAAATCCAATGTTATGGAATGAATTTATTTTGTACCTAGACGGTATAGAACGCGTCTAGGGGTTGGAGAGAGCCACGGTAAGGTGGTCGGAAGCGAAACGGCGTAGAATTACGAGGTTTTATCACAAAGTATCTTCTAATGTATGGCGGTTTTGTTCCCTACAGGTAAACTTTCGGTAAGTATGAAAATCAACGAAACGACAATTTCTCACGTTTCGTGAGAGATAGCCGCACGTGAGTGGTGTCGTTAGAAGCGCCTCGGCGAGAGCTATCCAACAGTGTAAATATGAAAGGTAAGTGTAGTATAATTTTTTAAAGTTATGGTCTAAAAACAGGTTTTTCAGTACAAAATTAACAACTATTTATGCAGAATTACAATTTCCGTGCCTAAACTGGTGGATTCTAGGCGCACAAAGCGATCTAGACACCAGTCCCGACAGGTGAGCAAAGTTGAATCGCTAATAAGTGAAACTAATTAGCGCTAAACAATGGAATAACGAATTTTATCAAAAAATAAGGTTTTTTAAGGAAAATCCAATGTTATGGAATGAATTTATTTTGTACCTAGACGGTATAGAACGCGTCTAGGGGTTGGAGAGAGCCACGGTAAGGTGGTCGGAAGCGAAAACGGCGTAGAATTACGAGGTTTTATCACAAAGTATCTTCTAATGTATGGCGGTTTTGTTCCCTACAGGTAAACTTTCGGTAAGTATGAAAATCAACGAAACGACAATTTCTCACGTTTCGTGAGAGATAGCCGCACGTGAGTGGTGTCGTTAGAAGCGCCTCGGCGAGAGCTATCCAACAGTGTAAATATGAAAGGTAAGTGTAGTATAATTTTTTAAAGTTATGGTCTAAAAACAGGTTTTTCAGTACAAAATTAACAACTATTTATGCAGAATTACAATTTCCGTGCCTAAACTGGTGGATTCTAGGCGCACAAAGCGATCTAGACACCAGTCCCGACAGGTGAGCAAAGTTGAATCGCTAATAAGTGAAACTAATTAGCGCTAAACAATGGAATAACGAATTTTATCAAAAAATAAGGTTTTTTAAGGAAAATCCAATGTTATGGAATGAATTTATTTTGTACCTAGACGGTATAGAACGCGTCTAGGGGTTGGAGAGAGCCACGGTAAGGTGGTCGGAAGCGAAAACGGCGTAGAATTACGAGGTTTTATCACAAAGTATCTTCTAATGTATGGCGGTTTTGTTCCCTACAGGTAAACTTTCGGTAAGTATGAAAATCAACGAAACGACAATTTCTCACGTTTCGTGAGAGATAGCCGCACGTGAGTGGTGTCGTTAGAAGCGCCTCGGCGAGAGCTATCCAACAGTGTAAATATGAAAGGTAAGTGTAGTATAATTTTTTAAAGTTATGGTCTAAAAACAGGTTTTTCAGTACAAAATTAACAACTATTTATGCAGAATTACAATTTCCGTGCCTAAACTGGTGGATTCTAGGCGCACAAAGCGATCTAGACACCAGTCCCGACAGGTGAGCAAAGTTGAATCGCTAATAAGTGAAACTAATTAGCGCTAAACAATGGAATAACGAATTTTATCAAAAAATAAGGTTTTTTAAGGAAAATCCAATGTTATGGAATGAATTTATTTTGTACCTAGACGGTATAGAACGCGTCTAGGGGTTGGAGAGAGCCACGGTAAGGTGGTCGGAAGCGAAAACGGCGTAGAATTACGAGGTTTTATCACAAAGTATCTTCTAATGTATGGCGGTTTTGTTCCCTACAGGTAAACTTTCGGTAAGTATGAAAATCAACGAAACGACAATTTCTCACGTTTCGTGAGAGATAGCCGCACGTGAGTGGTGTCGTTAGAAGCGCCTCGGCGAGAGCTATCCAACAGTGTAAATATGAAAGGTAAGTGTAGTATAATTTTTTAAAGTTATGGTCTAAAAACAGGTTTTTCAGTACAAAATTAACAACTATTTATGCAGAATTACAATTTCCGTGCCTAAACTGGTGGATTCTAGGCGCACAAAGCGATCTAGACACCAGTCCCGACAGGTGAGCAAAGTTGAATCGCTAATAAGTGAAACTAATTAGCGCTAAACAATGGAATAACGAATTTTATCAAAAAATAAGGTTTTTTAAGGAAAATCCAATGTTATGGAATGAATTTATTTTGTACCTAGACGGTATAGAACGCGTCTAGGGGTTGGAGAGAGCCACGGTAAGGTGGTCGGAAGCGAAAACGGCGTAGAATTACGAGGTTTTATCACAAAGTATCTTCTAATGTATGGCGGTTTTGTTCCCTACAGGTAAACTTTCGGTAAGTATGAAAATCAACGAAACGACAATTTCTCACGTTTCGTGAGAGATAGCCGCACGTGAGTGGTGTCGTTAGAAGCGCCTCGGCGAGAGCTATCCAACAGTGTAAATATGAAAGGTAAGTGTAGTATAATTTTTAAAGTTATGGTCTAAAAACAGGTTTTTCAGTACAAAATTAACAACTATTTATGCAGAATTACAATTTCCGTGCCTAAACTGGTGGATTCTAGGCGCACAAAGCGATCTAGACACCAGTCCCGACAGGTGAGCAAAGTTGAATCGCTAATAAGTGAAACTAATTAGCGCTAAACAATGGAATAACGAATTTTATCAAAAAATAAGGTTTTTTAAGGAAAATCCAATGTTATGGAATGAATTTATTTTGTACCTAGACGGTATAGAACGCGTCTAGGGGTTGGAGAGAGCCACGGTAAGGTGGTCGGAAGCGAAAACGGCGTAGAATTACGAGGTTTTATCACAAAGTATCTTCTAATGTATGGCGGTTTTGTTCCCTACAGGTAAACTTTCGGTAAGTATGAAAATCAACGAAACGACAATTTCTCACGTTTCGTGAGAGATAGCCGCACGTGAGTGGTGTCGTTAGAAGCGCCTCGGCGAGAGCTATCCAACAGTGTAAATATGAAAGGTAAGTGTAGTATAATTTTTTAAAGTTATGGTCTAAAAACAGGTTTTTCAGTACAAAATTAACAACTATTTATGCAGAATTACAATTTCCGTGCCTAAACTGGTGGATTCTAGGCGCACAAAGCGATCTAGACACCAGTCCCGACAGGTGAGCAAAGTTGAATCGCTAATAAGTGAAACTAATTAGCGCTAAACAATGGAATAACGAATTTTATCAAAAAATAAGGTTTTTTAAGGAAAATCCAATGTTATGGAATGAATTTATTTTGTACCTAGACGGTATAGAACGCGTCTAGGGGTTGGAGAGAGCCACGGTAAGGTGGTCGGAAGCGAAAACGGCGTAGAATTACGAGGTTTTATCACAAAGTATCTTCTAATGTATGGCGGTTTTGTTCCCTACAGGTAAACTTTCGGTAAGTATGAAAATCAACGAAACGACAATTTCTCACGTTTCGTGAGAGATAGCCGCACGTGAGTGGTGTCGTTAGAAGCGCCTCGGCGAGAGCTATCCAACAGTGTAAATATGAAAGGTAAGTGTAGTATAATTTTTTAAAGTTATGGTCTAAAAACAGGTTTTTCAGTACAAAATTAACAACTATTTATGCAGAATTACAATTTCCGTGCCTAAACTGGTGGATTCTAGGCGCACAAAGCGATCTAGACACCAGTCCCGACAGGTGAGCAAAGTTGAATCGCTAATAAGTGAAACTAATTAGCGCTAAACAATGGAATAACGAATTTTATCAAAAAATAAGGTTTTTTAAGGAAAATCCAATGTTATGGAATGAATTTATTTTGTACCTAGACGGTATAGAACGCGTCTAGGGGTTGGAGAGAGCCACGGTAAGGTGGTCGGAAGCGAAAACGGCGTAGAATTACGAGGTTTTATCACAAAGTATCTTCTAATGTATGGCGGTTTTGTTCCCTACAGGTAAACTTTCGGTAAGTATGAAAATCAACGAAACGACAATTTCTCACGTTTCGTGAGAGATAGCCGCACGTGAGTGGTGTCGTTAGAAGCGCCTCGGCGAGAGCTATCCAACAGTGTAAATATGAAAGGTAAGTGTAGTATAATTTTTTAAAGTTATGGTCTAAAAACAGGTTTTTCAGTACAAAATTAACAACTATTTATGCAGAATTACAATTTCCGTGCCTAAACTGGTGGATTCTAGGCGCACAAAGCGATCTAGACACCAGTCCCGACAGGTGAGCAAAGTTGAATCGCTAATAAGTGAAACTAATTAGCGCTAAACAATGGAATAACGAATTTTATCAAAAAATAAGGTTTTTTAAGGAAAATCCAATGTTATGGAATGAATTTATTTTGTACCTAGACGGTATAGAACGCGTCTAGGGGTTGGAGAGAGCCACGGTAAGGTGGTCGGAAGCGAAAACGGCGTAGAATTACGAGGTTTTATCACAAAGTATCTTCTAATGTATGGCGGTTTTGTTCCCTACAGGTAAACTTTCGGTAAGTATGAAAATCAACGAAACGACAATTTCTCACGTTTCGTGAGAGATAGCCGCACGTGAGTGGTGTCGTTAGAAGCGCCTCGGCGAGAGCTATCCAACAGTGTAAATATGAAGGTAAGTGTAGTATAATTTTTTAAAGTTATGGTCTAAAAACAGGTTTTTCAGTACAAAATTAACAACTATTTATGCAGAATTACAATTTCCGTGCCTAAACTGGTGGATTCTAGGCGCACAAAGCGATCTAGACACCAGTCCCGACAGGTGAGCAAAGTTGAATCGCTAATAAGTGAAACTAATTAGCGCTAAACAATGGAATAACGAATTTTATCAAAAAATAAGGTTTTTTAAGGAAAATCCAATGTTATGGAATGAATTTATTTTGTACCTAGACGGTATAGAACGCGTCTAGGGGTTGGAGAGAGCCACGGTAAGGTGGTCGGAAGCGAAAACGGCGTAGAATTACGAGGTTTTATCACAAAGTATCTTCTAATGTATGGCGGTTTTGTTCCCTACAGGTAAACTTTCGGTAAGTATGAAAATCAACGAAACGACAATTTCTCACGTTTCGTGAGAGATAGCCGCACGTGAGTGGTGTCGTTAGAAGCGCCTCGGCGAGAGCTATCCAACAGTGTAAATATGAAAGGTAAGTGTAGTATAATTTTTTAAAGTTATGGTCTAAAAACAGGTTTTTCAGTACAAAATTAACAACTATTTATGCAGAATTACAATTTCCGTGCCTAAACTGGTGGATTCTAGGCGCACAAAGCGATCTAGACACCAGTCCCGACAGGTGAGCAAAGTTGAATCGCTAATAAGTGAAACTAATTAGCGCTAAACAATGGAATAACGAATTTTATCAAAAAATAAGGTTTTTTAAGGAAAATCCAATGTTATGGAATGAATTTATTTTGTACCTAGACGGTATAGAACGCGCCTAGGGGTTGGAGAGAGCCACGGTAAGGTGGTCGGAAGCGAAAACGGCGTAGAATTACGAGGTTTTATCACAAAGTATCTTCTAATGTATGGCGGTTTTGTTCCCTACAGGTAAACTTTCGGTAAGTATGAAAATCAACGAAACGACAATTTCTCACGTTTCGTGAGAGATAGCCGCACGTGAGTGGTGTCGTTAGAAGCGCCTCGGCGAGAGCTATCCAACAGTGTAAATATGAAAGGTAAGTGTAGTATAATTTTTTAAAGTTATGGTCTAAAAACAGGTTTTTCAGTACAAAATTAACAACTATTTATGCAGAATTACAATTTCCGTGCCTAAACTGGTGGATTCTAGGCGCACAAAGCGATCTAGACACCAGTCCCGACAGGTGAGCAAAGTTGAATCGCTAATAAGTGAAACTAATTAGCGCTAAACAATGGAATAACGAATTTTATCAAAAATAAGGTTTTTTAAGGAAAATCCAATGTTATGGAATGAATTTATTTTGTACCTAGACGGTATAGAACGCGTCTAGGGGTTGGAGAGAGCCACGGTAAGGTGGTCGGAAGCGAAAACGGCGTAGAATTACGAGGTTTTATCACAAAGTATCTTCTAATGTATGGCGGTTTTGTTCCCTACAGGTAAACTTTCGGTAAGTATGAAAATCAACGAAACGACAATTTCTCACGTTTCGTGAGAGATAGCCGCACGTGAGTGGTGTCGTTAGAAGCGCCTCGGCGAGAGCTATCCAACAGTGTAAATATGAAAGGTAAGTGTAGTATAATTTTTTAAAGTTATGGTCTAAAAACAGGTTTTTCAGTACAAAATTAACAACTATTTATGCAGAATTACAATTTCCGTGCCTAAACTGGTGGATTCTAGGCGCACAAAGCGATCTAGACACCAGTCCGACAGGTGAGCAAAGTTGAATCGCTAATAAGTGAAACTAATTAGCGCTA
The DNA here is from genome assembly GCA_947561695.1 of Tyria jacobaeae. NCBI lineage: Eukaryota > Metazoa > Arthropoda > Insecta > Lepidoptera > Erebidae > Tyria > Tyria jacobaeae. The sequence continues at coordinate 11,308 of CANNZZ010000010.1, forward strand.
AACAATGGAATAACGAATTTTATCAAAAAATAAGGTTTTTTAAGGAAAATCCAATGTTATGGAATGAATTTATTTTGTACCTAGACGGTATAGAACGCGTCTAGGGGTTGGAGAGAGCCACGGTAAGGTGGTCGGAAGCGAAAACGGCGTAGAATTACGAGGTTTTATCACAAAGTATCTTCTAATGTTTGGCGGTTTTGTTCCCTACAGGTAAACTTTCGGTAAGTATGAAAATCAACGAAACGACAATTTCTCACGTTTCGTGAGAGATAGCCGCACGTGAGTGGTGTCGTTAGAAGCGCCTCGGCGAGAGCTATCCAACAGTGTAAATATGAAAGGTAAGTGTAGTATAATTTTTTAAAGTTATGGTCTAAAAACAGGTTTTTCAGTACAAAATTAACAACTATTTATGCAGAATTACAATTTCCGTGCCTAAACTGGTGGATTCTAGGCGCACAAAGCGATCTAGACACCAGTCCCGACAGGTGAGCAAAGTTGAATCGCTAATAAGTGAAACTAATTAGCGCTAAACAATGGAATAACGAATTTTATCAAAAAATAAGGTTTTTTAAGGAAAATCCAATGTTATGGAATGAATTTATTTTGTACCTAGACGGTATAGAACGCGTCTAGGGGTTGGAGAGAGCCACGGTAAGGTGGTCGGAAGCGAAAACGGCGTAGAATTACGAGGTTTTATCACAAAGTATCTTCTAATGTATGGCGGTTTTGTTCCCTACAGGTAAACTTTCGGTAAGTATGAAAATCAACGAAACGACAATTCTCACGTTTCGTGAGAGATAGCCGCACGTGAGTGGTGTCGTTAGAAGCGCCTCGGCGAGAGCTATCCAACAGTGTAAATATGAAAGGTAAGTGTAGTATAATTTTTAAAGTTATGGTCTAAAAACAGGTTTTTCAGTACAAAATTAACAACTATTTATGCAGAATTACAATTTCCGTGCCTAAACTGGTGGATTCTAGGCGCACAAAGCGATCTAGACACCAGTCCCGACAGGTGAGCAAAGTTGAATCGCTAATAAGTGAAACTAATTAGCGCTAAACAATGAATAACGAATTTTATCAAAAAATAAGGTTTTTTAAGGAAAATCCAATGTTATGGAATGAATTTATTTTGTACCTAGACGGTATAGAACGCGTCTAGGGGTTGGAGAGAGCCACGGTAAGGTGGTCGGAAGCGAAAACGGCGTAGAATTACGAGGTTTTATCACAAAGTATCTTCTAATGTATGGCGGTTTTGTTCCCTACAGGTAAACTTTCGGTAAGTATGAAAATCAACGAAACGACAATTTCTCACGTTTCGTGAGAGATAGCCGCACGTGAGTGGTGTCGTTAGAAGCGCCTCGGCGAGAGCTATCCAACAGTGTAAATATGAAAGGTAAGTGTAGTATAATTTTTTAAAGTTATGGTCTAAAAACAGGTTTTTCAGTACAAAATTAACAACTATTTATGCAGAATTACAATTTCCGTGCCTAAACTGGTGGATTCTAGGCGCACAAAGCGATCTAGACACCAGTCCCGACAGGTGAGCAAAGTTGAATCGCTAATAAGTGAAACTAATTAGCGCTAAACAATGGAATAACGAATTTTATCAAAAAATAAGGTTTTTTAAGGAAAATCCAATGTTATGGAATGAATTTATTTTGTACCTAGACGGTATAGAACGCGTCTAGGGGTTGGAGAGAGCCACGGTAAGGTGGTCGGAAGCGAAAACGGCGTAGAATTACGAGGTTTTATCACAAAGTATCTTCTAATGTATGGCGGTTTTGTTCCCTACAGGTAAACTTTCGGTAAGTATGAAAATCAACGAAACGACAATTTCTCACGTTTCGTGAGAGATAGCCGCACGTGAGTGGTGTCGTTAGAAGCGCCTCGGCGAGAGCTATCCAACAGTGTAAATATGAAAGGTAAGTGTAGTATAATTTTTTAAAGTTATGGTCTAAAAACAGGTTTTTCAGTACAAAATTAACAACTATTTATGCAGAATTACAATTTCCGTGCCTAAACTGGTGGATTCTAGGCGCACAAAGCGATCTAGACACCAGTCCCGACAGGTGAGCAAAGTTGAATCGCTAATAAGTGAAACTAATTAGCGCTAAACAATGGAATAACGAATTTTATCAAAAAATAAGGTTTTTTAAGGAAAATCCAATGTTATGGAATGAATTTATTTTGTACCTAGACGGTATAGAACGCGTCTAGGGGTTGGAGAGAGCCACGGTAAGGTGGTCGGAAGCGAAAACGGCGTAGAATTACGAGGTTTTATCACAAAGTATCTTCTAATGTATGGCGGTTTTGTTCCCTACAGGTAAACTTTCGGTAAGTATGAAAATCAACGAAACGACAATTTCTCACGTTTCGTGAGAGATAGCCGCACGTGAGTGGTGTCGTTAGAAGCGCCTCGGCGAGAGCTATCCAACAGTGTAAATATGAAAGGTAAGTGTAGTATAATTTTTTAAAGTTATGGTCTAAAAACAGGTTTTTCAGTACAAAATTAACAACTATTTATGCAGAATTACAATTTCCGTGCCTAAACTGGTGGATTCTAGGCGCACAAAGCGATCTAGACACCAGTCCCGACAGGTGAGCAAAGTTGAATCGCTAATAAGTGAAACTAATTAGCGCTAAACAATGGAATAACGAATTTTATCAAAAAATAAGGTTTTTTAAGGAAAATCCAATGTTATGGAATGAATTTATTTTGTACCTAGACGGTATAGAACGCGTCTAGGGGTTGGAGAGAGCCACGGTAAGGTGGTCGGAAGCGAAAAACGGCGTAGAATTACGAGGTTTTATCACAAAGTATCTTCTAATGTATGGCGGTTTTGTTCCCTACAGGTAAACTTTCGGTAAGTATGAAAATCAACGAAACGACAATTTCTCACGTTTCGTGAGAGATAGCCGCACGTGAGTGGTGTCGTTAGAAGCGCCTCGGCGAGAGCTATCCAACAGTGTAAATATGAAAGGTAAGTGTAGTATAATTTTTTAAAGTTATGGTCTAAAACAGGTTTTTCAGTACAAAATTAACAACTATTTATGCAGAATTACAATTTCCGTGCCTAAACTGGTGGATTCTAGGCGCACAAAGCGATCTAGACACCAGTCCGACAGGTGAGCAAAGTTGAATCGCTAATAAGTGAAACTAATTAGCGCTAAACAATGGAATAACGAATTTTATCAAAAAATAAGGTTTTTTAAGGAAAATCCAATGTTATGGAATGAATTTATTTTGTACCTAGACGGTATAGAACGCGTCTAGGGGTTGGAGAGAGCCACGGTAAGGTGGTCGGAAGCGAAAACGGCGTAGAATTACGAGGTTTTATCACAAAGTATCTTCTAATGTATGGCGGTTTTGTTCCCTACAGGTAAACTTTCGGTAAGTATGAAAATCAACGAAACGACAATTTCTCACGTTTCGTGAGAGATAGCCGCACGTGAGTGGTGTCGTTAGAAGCGCCTCGGCGAGAGCTATCCAACAGTGTAAATATGAAAGGTAAGTGTAGTATAATTTTTTAAAGTTATGGTCTAAAAACAGGTTTTTCAGTACAAAATTAACAACTATTTATGCAGAATTACAATTTCCGTGCCTAAACTGGTGGATTCTAGGCGCACAAAGCGATCTAGACACCAGTCCCGACAGGTGAGCAAAGTTGAATCGCTAATAAGTGAAACTAATTA